>PVIU01004095.1:0-132645 GCA_004026605.1 Ondatra zibethicus
CTGCTCACCCCAGACCTGCTCACCCCAGACCTACTCACCCCAGAATTGTTCACCTCAGACCCACTCACCCCAGGCCTGTTCACACCAGACCTATTCACCCCAGACCTGCTCACCCCAGGCCTGCTCACCCCAGGCCTGTTCAGACCTGCTTGCCCCAGACTTGCTTGCAACATACCTGTTTGCCACAGACCTGTTCACCCCAGACCTGCTTGCCCCAGACCTGTTCACACCAGACCTGCTTACCCCAGAACTGCTCACCCCAGAACTGCTCATCCACTCTGCTCTTGAGAACTCCAGTTTGTCTGTAGTGCTGACCCTGACTCCAACTCCTCCATACCATCTTAATGGTTTTGAAATCTACCACCAAGTAACTGATCACTGTCTCTCTATGGTCAGATTCTCAAGACACAATTTGATGGGTTACTGACCAGATTTGGTGGAAAGTGTTACGTCATTTGACACAAATATGGTTCTGTGGGACTGCCCAAGGAACAGGCTAGTAAGAGCCCAGGATGCCAAGGAGAGGGTGGCAAAGCTGACACACCTCCCAGCAAGCCGGCTGCAGGACTAGGAAGGACCTTCACAGTCTGGTATCTGCTGTGCAGCCTCTGTTTCTCCCAATACAGTCCAACCACATGACAACATCTCTGTCAATACTGGACTGCGGGCATGGTGGTGGCCCCTAAGAGTGAGTCATCTAGTAACTTCACAGCCCTTTTGGTTTGTGCAAGTAATTTCACAATGACACATTTCTCAGAACGCATCCCTGTCCTTAAGCAATGCTCGGTTGTGACAGGCTCCTTTTTACAAAGAGTCATACATAGAAGCATCAAATAGAGAAAGTAAAAAGGGCAGTATATATAACCATTTATATACATTCTATTATAAATTATGTTTTATTGCAGAATGTGTATTCATAGACAAGGGTCTTGCTTTGTAGTCCAGGATACCCGCAAACTCGTTACCCCCTCCCTCAGCTTCCTGAGTCTGCCATAACCATGGTACACATCACCGTGTTCACCAAGAGCTGGGTGCTGCTCTTCTTCACATCCTCCACCCTCCCAGGATGCTGTGGGTTGGGGGCCTACAGCGGGTACAGAGAAGAGTATCCGTGCCACTGGCGGATGTGATGCAAACCCTGCAGACACTGGTTTTCTTGGCCATGCAGCAAATACTGGGATTGTCTGTCCAGGGAGGTCCCTGGCTGCTCCAGTCTTCAGAAACATCCTGACTGCTTCCATATTAGGAGGTGCTTCTCTGCCTTCACTTGGGCCTATTTTCTTGGTCCAGAAAAGGCAGGGGCTTTGGAGCCAAAGGACCTGAGCTCATTGAGTGAGTCACCTCTGCTCTTGTTTCCTCATTTATAGAACGAGGGTGATAATGCCCACTTGACACCGCTACTGCAGGATTGAGCACAGCATTTGCAGAGATAACAGGATAGCTAAATGGAGGTAGTGGATGCTCCGTTAAGTGGTAGCTTATACCTCCCTGTTCTCCCAGCCCCCTGCAGGCTGAGCTCTTTCCCCGAGTTCCTATCTGATCTGCCTTCCCTGTTTCTAACAGTGCTGAAACACTCACATGCTCCATGTGCCTGTGTGTCTTGGATTCCGTTCAGCCATCCTCTGAGCTTGTTCTCCATAGCCACTCTGAGTGGAGCATTTGGAAGACTTTTCAGTGGTGGCAGAGTAGTTGAGACTGAGCTGAAATGTCCCCTGGTCCTTCCTTCTACCTGTTCCTGCCTTCATCTGTTCCTCCCAGCCAGCACTAACAGCTCCTTTATGCTCCCCAGCTGCCAGAACTCAATGACAGCAGCTTTCTTTTGGTGTCCAAATGGGGTTGGTATCTGTAAGCTTCTTAAAGAACCAGCATCCTTAGCTGGGCTTGGTGGTACATGTAGGCCTCGGAAGGATGAAGTAGGAGGACCACAAGATTGAGGCCAGCCTGGGCTACATAGAGAATTCTAGGCTAGCCTGAGGTACAGAGTAAGCTGCTGGAGAGGAAGGGGAGACAGAGAGACACAGAGACACAGAGAGAGACAGACAGACAGATAGACAGGGACAACCCCACTCCACAAGTGCGACCAACCTGACACTGGCCTCCTGGGGCACTGCTTCATTACCAGAGCCTGAGAGGACTCACGAGTCTCCTACACTTTGTGTCCCCACAGGCACTGGAGAAGCTTCAGTTTCTCTACCTGGCAGACAACCTGCTGGATTCCATCCCTGGGCCTCTGCCCCTGAGCCTGCGCTCTCTGCACCTGCAGGTGAGGAGCCTTGATCAGACCAAGGGCCAAAAATAGTGAGCAGGGTGGGAGACTGATGCCCGGGGAATTCAGGGCAGTGAGGAGGAGCATGGCCTGTATGAATGCTGTTCTCCTCTCCTTGTGAAGCATTTCCTTCCCTTACACATCCGTATTCTACCTGCTTTGTGCCCTCAATTTACCCTCCTCTTCTTATCCCCTTAGGGCCCTACTCCTTCTTCTCCCATCTTTTCTAATTCCCTCTCTCTCTTCAGTCTCCACAAGCATCCTCTTCTCCTCTCCATGTATGGTCTCAGCTCTACCTGCCTCAGTTTCTCCAGCTGCTGTGAGCCTTCCGCATATGCTGTTCCTTCCAGAACAACATGATCAAGACCATGGAAAGAGACACCTTCTGTGACCCCAGGGAACACAGCCCCGAGCGACGGCAGCTGGAAGACATCCGCCTGGACAGGAACCCGATCAATCTAAGCCTTTTCCCAGAGGCCTATTTCTGCCTGCCAAGGCTTCCTGTGGGCCGCTTCACCTAGATGCCAATGGCCCTCTCTTCCCAGGTGCAATGCTCATAGGCTCACTGATAGAGAACTAGCTCCCTGCAGCTAAATAGTGATCTGTAGTCCAAGTGTCAGGCAGCCTGTGAGCCGCAGTCGCAAAATTTCACCACACACACACACACACACACACACACACACACACACACACACACACACACACAGAGAGAGAGAGAGAGAGAGAGAGCCTCCAGCCACCGAATTTGCTTTTCTCTCTCCTCTTTCCTTATACCTCTGGCTCCTGACTCAGAGAAGAGCTGCAGCAGAGACACTCTCCATCCATGTCTTCCCACAGAATTCCAGGAGAGCCATGAAAGAAAGAGGAGGAAGAGGAGGCGCCAGAGGGACAGAAGCAGGTTGGGAGGGGAGGGTGGGAGAGAGGAAACACCGGTGTGCTGGAGCTTCGTCTTAGCTGATGGGTAGGCCGGCAAGATTGATAATTACGTTTTCCAGAATTCTGTGGTTCAGTTGTCAAACACAGCCATTATGAAAAATTAAATTACATAATCTCACAGTTAAGTATATTATACTGAAAACGACTGGAACAAACACTCAAAATTTGCCAGCTCCCAATGAGTTTACCCTACCTTGTGTCCCTGGTAGCTTTGTGGTAGGCATTCCAGGTAACAGTGCTATAGGGCGACCTTCCTGACTCATTGGTGACATTGTGTTGGCAGTGTGAAACCAGCCGTAGTGGGAGATTTACACCATGGAAATCTATGGATGTTGTAAATCTTGTGTGTGTGTGTGTGTGTGTGAGAGAGAGAGAGAGAGAGAGAGAGAGTCTATGTGAGTTTGTCTGTGTGCCTGCTTACGTCTGTGTCTCTGTGTGTGTTGAGATCTAACTGTTGAAAACTTGCCAGCACACCACCGAGGACGAAGAACTATGTTTAAAGCTAGTCCTCCCTGACCCTACGCTCCCCAATGGCCAGTGAATACAGTCCCTATGGTACAGCCCTTCGTTTCTTGCTTTTCCTAGGTTCTCCTGTTCTAGTTGGAGGGAACCATCCCCAAGGAGGGAAAACTGACCTGGCTTCTCACCTGCCAGCCTTCTGGCTGGGGCTCACCTCTTTCGTGGCTCTGCCTCAAGCCTCCTGGTTTCTGGCCCCATTGCCGTCCTTTCTAGTAGCTCCTCCATATGCAACCAGCAGAGGGCAGCCTTGTGCAAAGATAAATAAATAAATAGAGCAATTACCTACAGGCTGTGGATCCTGGGCGGGGCCTGGGGCGCAGAGAGAATAAAAAGAGCAGCCGAGCAGTCAACTTCTTTGTTGAAGGGAGAGGGAAGAGAGAGAACTAAACCCTCCAGTGTTAAAGGGCAACCTTGTTACCGCCCTGAGTTTGTCATCCTCCTGCCTCAGCCTCCTCACTGCTGGGATTATAAGCATATACCACCATGCGCTGCTACCATGGTTTTTATAAGGCGGGGATGTGATGGATGGCACTGGGCCCCAGGTATTGCCTCTCGGGTGTTGGCTGAGGCATGGAAAGGGCATACAGCAGACAAAGCCTTGGCTTGCTCAGTAGGACTTTTATGCCACTCCTATCTGCCGTGTGCCTGCGACAGCGTTCCTGGTGTCCCTGGTGGTAAGGTGGGTGGGTGTACGTCAGAAACTTCTCTTTCCGGGTGGCACTTAATTAAGGTCTAGCACAGAAAGTAAATCATCACTCAATCAACTACATTATTCAACTCAGACATGCTACAAGGGAAATTACAGACTGTGACAGGAGCCGGTAAGAGGGGACACGTCTCAGAGTCTGGAGACCTCTTTGCATTCAAGCTGAAACTGAAGATGGCGTGGGAAGCAACCAAGCCCCAAATTGCCCAGGCAACCACTCAAGGTCCCAGGTGGTCTCTGAGCCGGAAAGGACAGCTGTTTGTAGGGGCCCACGAGGGAGGGGAGCCGTCTATCTGCTTTTCTTGGCCCCTGGGTAGCACCTCATCAATCACTTGGGATGCTCACCACAGTCCTGTGAACAGGCATGTCAGGGTTGATCATTCCCATACTTCAGATGAAGAAACTGAGTCCTGAAGAAGATAAATCGATGGCCCATCTCTCATGTTTACTGAAGATTGGACCAAGACACTTCCTACTGGCTCTAGGATGGCAAAAAGGGGTCTTAGAGACGCTGAGAGGTCTCGTATCCTGGCTGAGGCTTCTGTCTTCTCTCCCAGAGACTTAGTTAGGTCCCAGCACACCTCATCCCAGGAGAGGTCTGGAGGGCAGAAGTCTAAGATCCTAGAGATGCCAAAGCTCTCACTGGTTCCTAAAGAGTTCCCTACAGCAGATCTGTGTGTGTGTGTGTGTGTGTGTGTGTGTGTGTGTGTGTGTGTGTGCGCGCGTGCGTGTGTGTGAGTGAGTTTCTGTCTCTTTTGTATGTGTTGGTGTTCATGTTTGTACACGTGTGGGTGGGTATGTGTGTGTTTCTGTCTCTTTTGTATATGTTCATGTTTATACACGTGTGTGTGTTTCTGTATCTTTTGTATGTGTTGGTGTTCATGTTTGTACATGTGTGAGTGGGTATGTATATACACATGTATGTGTGGGTACTCACGAAGGTCAGAAAATGACATCTAGTATCTATCTTCCTTAGTTGTTCTCCGCCATTTTTTTCCCTCTGTGTAACAGGCCTGGCTGTCCTAGCACTCGCTCTGTAGACCAGGCTGGCCTCAAACTCACTGAGATCCACCTAACCTCTACCTCCGAGTGCTGGAATTAAAGGCGTGTGCCACCACCGCCCAGTTATCCACCTTACTTTTTTGAGACAGTGTCTCTCATTGAACTTGGAACTCACTAGTTTGATTAGACTGGCTGCCAGCAAGCCCAGGGATACTTCTTCCCCCTACACACACACCACCCCAGCACTAGGAATGCAGGTACATGTCCCGCTGCAACGCCCAGCTTTTTAAAACTGATTTGTGTATATGGGTATTTTATCTACATGTATGTCTGTGCACCGAGTGTGAGCTTGGTGCACATGGAGACAAGAAGAGAGTACTGGATTTCCTGGGACTGGAGTAACAGACAGATAGATGTGAGTTGCCATGTGGGTTCTGGGAATCAAACCCAAGTTCTCTTGGAGAGCAGTCAGCACTGAGCCATCTCTCCAGCCTGAGCTGCTCCCCACCCCCATGAGAGTTGGGTACATGAACTCAGGTCTTCAGGCGTATGCAGCAAGCACCTTACTGACTAAGCCCTCTCCCCAGGCTCTCACCCCTGAGTTTCCTTTGTGGTACCCCCAACCTTCCTCTCTCTGCCAATTCTACACCAATCCACATCTCATATCTGCCTTCCTTTACTGGATTTTTAAAAGACGTAAGTGTCCAACAGCTGAATGGACCCACCCAAGGTTCCTAGCTTTAAGAAACTCCGTATTAAAAGGACCCACTAATAAATTAATACTTGTATATATAATAGAGCATATATATAATTTTTCCAACACTAGGGCGCCTGTTTGCTGAAGCCACATCATGCCTAGGTGCTACACACCTGTAATGAATCTGTACTGACAGAAAACCCTCAGCCACCGTTCTTCTATAAGAGGAGGGGCTGGCACTTACTGGGCTCTAGAGTTTGTGCTTGGTGCCATGGACACTTTAAGCACCTTCTTATTTAATCCCAAAGGAAGGGCTAGGTAAGAAGGACTCACATCTCCTCCTCACTGCCGATGTGGAAATGAGTCTCCAAAACAAACTGGTCCAATCGAACCTCAAACCCAGGTCATCTACTCTGGGTCCCGAGAGCCCAGTTCCCACTTCACACTCCTGGGCAGATGCTGTGGTCAAGTGCTGGTCAAGGAGGCAAACTTTTCCCTGAGGCCATCCTGTTCCCTGGATAGACTCTCCCCAAGGCCACACCTCCGCACTGTCTCCTGACTAAGCCCTGGTTTTGGCTAGGGAAGCTCAAAAAACAAAAGGAATGCCCTTATTGGCTCATTGAAGACATTTTAAACAGAGCATCTGTCCCTCTGTTGCAGAGAAGGTTGAAGGATCAACTCGCTCCTAGCAGCTGTTGCATCTCCGTTCGTGTGAAATAGCCAGGCTGGCATTTATAGCTCTGGACCAGAAGGCGTTGGGTTGGACCACGGCAGGGCAAGCAGAGAGCATCTCCTCCTGTCAAATGGTAACACTATGAAAATGGTCAGGAGAACCAGTGCCAGCCAGCCATGAGGGAATAAAGGAAAGGTCCTTAATGTCCCTACAGGCGTGGCAGTCAGCCCACACGCCTCAAGCCCACACCTGAGAGCCATCTCGCTGCCTCTTCCAGAAGGCACAGTGCCTACCCGACTCCTGGGATAAGCCCCCACTGAACTCCATCTGACCCTGGCAAGGGCACTGGTGAAGGAAGTGCCACACCTCCTTCCTTGGCCCCTGGCCTTCAGGAAATTCTCCTTTGCCAGCTCTGCGAATGTGGGGAAAGGGGGCAGAGGCATGGCCTCTCCTTCCTCAGCCAAGGTGAGCTGCGGTGACCTCCTCTTCCTCCTGAACCACCCTGGACCCACCTCCACAGTTCTCTCTGTCCCCAGAGCTCACCCAGCGGGGGGCCCAGGGCCAGAGGAGGAAGGGAGAGACAGCAAGGAGCTAGAGCCAACTTGAGCTGAGAAGGCTGGGAGAGTTCCTCCCTGACCTCGCCTGGGCTTCCTTCCTGCTTCCCTTTCCTTTTGCCTTCTCCCCTGTGAATCATTCACACTGCACATGTGAACTTTGCAAAGTTCCTTTACATGTGGTCAGACCACATGGGGTCTGACCCCATGGGGGGTGAATTCCTACTTTTCGAGGCCATGTGCCGTACTGAAAGAAAGATGACAAACTACGCTGGATTTATGAAAACAAGCTAGGAAGCCAGGCTTAATGGTCCATGCCTTTCATCCTAGCACTCAGCAGGAAAACGAAAAGTTCAAAGTCAGCATGCCTTTAATGCCAGCACTGTGTGGGGTTGTGAGACGAGGCAGGTGGGTCTCTGTGAGTTCGAAGTCAGCCTGGTCTACTAGCAAGTTCCAGGCCAACCAAAGCTACCTTGTGAGACCCTGCTACAGAGAGGGAGGGCTGAGATACAGAGACACAGAGATAGAAAGAGAAAGAAAGGAGAGTTCAAGGTCATCTTTGGCTGCAGAGTGATTTTGAGGCCAGCCTGGGCTACCTGAAACACTGTCTCAAAAAAAACAATACAGGTTAAAAAAAAAAAAAAGGTTAGGTGGGCTGCTGTGGGGAAAACGTGGCTCAATGCCCGCCCCCCATCCCACAAAACACTTTGCTGTTGTTGCTGTTTACATGTTGGGGATCAAATCCATGATAAGAGTTCCACCAAGTGAACCGTATCCCCAATCCCTTTAAAGAGCAAAGGCTGAGGAATGTATCCCTCGGACTGGAAAAGGGGTGCCCAGCGAGGGCCTAAGTCCTAAGAACACAATGAGGGATTGCATCTCAGGAGAGCCCTGTGGCTCAAGGACACCCTGTCCCCAACCGCCCACTGCCACAAGCCTGCTTCTGTGTCGGTCTCTCTCCTGGCCAGGAGGAAGGCAGACAGATGCAAGTGGCCTGGCTTTACCCTGCCCCCTCCCATCTGCATCCTCTCAGCTGCTCCTCCTTCCTGCCCCCTCCTCTCCAGCACACCAGCTCTCTCAAGGTCATCCCCAGCCTGGCCAGCAGACTCCACGTCTCCAGCAGCTCCCAGGTCCCCCTCGATGCTGCAGCTTGAAGAATTTCCCTGTGGCGGGAGGTGCCTGTGTGTCCCCCCACATGCCCTTCTTCCTTTGATCAAAGCGGAGGACTGCCTGGCTACCACAATAATGCCCACACTCAGACCTCTCCCTCTGTCTTCATCCTTGTCCAGTCTGGCCAGCCCTCCCAGCCTCCATCTGGCTTTGCGGCCTCATTATCTGTCTCTAGGCTGTGCTGAAGAGGAAACAATCCAAACCCCACTCCTGTTCCTGACGACCCCAGAAACAGTGCCTGAATGGCACACCTCAGGGTTAAAACACTAGCCCTGGAAGAGGGACCCTACAGCCCAGACCTAGTACATACAGAAGCAGCTATGGCTCTCTTGGAGAGCCAAAGAAATTCCTGTGTCCTGGAGATGGGCAATGAGGAAAATGAGGCATTGGTTTTAGGGGTGTTCAGGGCTAGGGACCCTTGAGAAATGGGTGGATAGAGAAGAGAAAGGGCACGGGAGGTAAGTGAAGCCCTTGGCTGTGGATAATCCTAAAAAAAGACTAGCCTCTGTGCTGAGAATGTTCTGCAAAAATAGGGAAGTGTTAAGTGGCTGTCCAGATGTTTCAAGCCAAAGCTCTCTGACGAGGAAAATTCTGGACTACTCGCGTCTTCCGGATCAGCTCTGTACTTAGGATAAAATCACATTGCCAATTTCAAGCTAAGTGTTTGAAAAGGTGAGTCTAAAAACGGGGCCCTTCTCATTGTCACCAGCCAAGAAGTCATCCTGCAGAGACAAGAAGAGAGAAAGAAGTAGGCAGAATTCAGAATTCCAAAGAACCCAACAGGCTTGAGTCCTTTGCCCCTGTGTCCAGACCAACCTTGACCTACTGCAGGCTGGGTCTCCACTTGGGTGTTAGGCAGGGCCACAGGGCCAGGCTGTGAGGCACCATGGGAGCCTGTGCTTGCTCTCTGCATTTCCTAGTTCACCTTTTGTCTCCAGAGGAACAGCGTGGTGGGCCTCACCTGCCTTCTATAGAACTCAATTCCTTGCCCAAGGTCACAGAGCGAGTAAAAGCCCTCCAGGCCTTCTGGATTGAAACTGGACGTCTGACACGCATGCTGGATTGTATCTCACCTCATCCTTCCCATAGGAACCTCACTCAGGGCACACTGATAAATACTGCCAGGTCAGCTCCACAGCACAGTACAAAGGACAGAGCCATGAGAGAAATCTGACTGGTTTGTTTCTTTACTGAAACTCACTATGTAGACCAGGCTGGCCTCAAACTCACTGAGATCCACCTACCTGAGTTCTGGGACTACCCTGGCCTTTGACTGTTAATGCCTCTTTGTCTTCTCCACCTTCCAAAGGTCTCCAGATGGCTTTCTCCTCTAGCCTCTCTGGCCTCAACCCCCGCCCCCCCATCTATTGTCCCCGTCACATCTTGGCTCCTCAACACCCATTTGCTGCCAGTTCCTTTCCACTTCCCCTCTACAGTCGGCTCCTTCCTGGTTAACAGAACCACAAGGCGGCCCAGTGGGGCTGCTCTCCCTCTGGAGCCTTGCTTTCTGCAGTCTCCAAATGGGGATGTGAGCTCCTGGAGTGGCAGCCTGGTCCTCTCTGCTCTTGGCTCCCTCTCACCCTCACCCCCCCCACCCCACCCCCGCTTCGTCCTCACTGCTGCAGCTTGGGAAGCAGGTAAGCAGCTTCAGATGGCTGCTTCCTTCTCTTTTTCTGAGTTCAGGAAGGGCCCATTTCTTTTGGCTGCCAAAAGAGATGTGAGAAACGTGGGAATGATTTCTGCCACAATCAAGCGTGTTCCCATCAGCTTGAGGTCTGAAGAGCAGATTCTTAAGTAAAGCCTGTGAAGACGCAATCGTGCCTAAGGCTGAGGCACCAATCCCGCCCCAGTGTATCCTAGAATCAAGTGAGTGCACGTGGCCCCCACCCCGACCCGGAGTGGCCGCCCTCAGCTCCTTTGTCTCGCCTGAAAGGGAAGCTATTCGTGCTTGACCAAGAAGATGACTGGCTTCACATGGATTTTGAGGCTCAGTTTTCTGAGCTCCTGAGGACCCCGAGTGTGCAAAGGCCCAGCCAAAGCGATTTCCACAGATCCAGACCCTGCCTCAGTCCTAAGAGTCCCTAGTTTCCTTCCTTGATTCTCTGAAGAGTTCTTCATTAAGTTCTGAACACCAGGGACTTCATCAGAGCAAAGGCCTCTTCACTGCGGGGGAGAAAACAAACACTAACAGATAAAGCCGATAATTCACAGAGGGAATGTTTCAGCTACCAGGGAATGAGGGGACAGAAGTCTGTGACTCCGTGAGCCCTGGGTGGGGGGGAGTTCTATCGCTTATATATTAATGCCACAAAGGAATGTATGTGAGATCAGAGGGTAGCTGCTAGTGGCGTTAGACGAGGCAGGCAAGGGGGGGGATCTTTTCAGGTGGTGATGGTTGAGCAGAGACACCACCAGAAAGCAGCAGCCTGAACAGTGGGCAGAAACTGCTCGCTCTGAGCAGAAGAAAGCGAGACAAACTTGAAGAAGGGAGAGGTTATCTGTGTGGGCAGCCATAGCTGACTGGTAGAATGGTATGGTGTGGTGGATGCTTCTCTGAGAAACTCAAGTGCCCTCCACCCCTTCCTCTCCAGTTAGTCATGCTAAAAACATAAGGCAGGGAGAAGGGAGTGTTATTCACAAACCAGAGGGTGACAGTGACCCGAGCAAACATAACCTTTTAAGAAAGGAAAAATGTGTTGCTTGGCTACCAGACCTGGGTATGCTAATGGGCGGAAATGAGAAACTGACAAGGAGAAGGGAGACACGCCCCACCCCGGGACTGCTCATGGAGGGGTAACAATGCCCGCAGCTTCCAAAGGGTGTGGGGCCTTGAGAAAGGGGTAGCAAGAGTATTTTAAGGGTGCTTAGTGGGTTTAATACAGTATAAGCTTCCCTTGGTCGCTGTCACAAGAAGACAGGTTTGCTTCCCAGGGGCCACAGCAGTAGGAGAGGCCCTGTCACTGTCCCTGTTCCTCCAAGCAGAACTGCTCTGTGGCTTACAGGGTCCTCTGTCCTCTTTCTCTACTCCAAGCAGGAGCAGAGCAGAGTCCATGATCAGAAGGTCAAGATTGTCTGGGCCTCCGTGCCCATTTCTGCTTTCTTTCTATTTTTAAAGCTTTATTCATTCATTTTAATTGATGTGTGTGTGTGTGTGTGTGTGTGTGTGTGTGTTGTACAAGTGTACAAGTGTATCACATGTATGCAGGTCCCTGCAGAAACCAGAAGACATTGGATGGCCTGGAACTGGAGTTACGGGTGGCTATAAGCCACCTGATACGGGCACTGAGAACTGAATTTGCATCTTCTGAAAGAGCAGCAAATGTGCTTAACCCCTGAGTCATCTCTCCAATCTGTTTCTGCTTTCTTAACAGGGGTGGGTACTCAAAGACACGAGATGGGCAGATCTACTACTGATCCCCAGAGCAAGCTGGAGAAATTTCCCCCAAGACAAGTGTGCTGGGCTTTCTGTCCCTGTGACAAAATCCTAGACATAAACAACCTGAAGGAGGGAAGATTAATCAGAAACTTTAAACAAAGGTCATCTGCACCTATTGCCTGCAGTGAGGCAGAAGGGCAGTGGCAACGTGTGGAGGTAGGTAGCTGCTCACCTCATGGCAGCCAGGAGGCAGAGAGAGGGTGACAGGAAAAGTCAGGGCCAAGATATGTTCTTCAACAATGCATCCCCACGACAGACTTCCTCCATCCAGACCTCACCTTCCTCAGAGCCACAGTCTCCTGTCTATCCAAACGATGATAATCTGATCAGAAGATCAAACTGGGCATCAGGTCAGAGCCATCCTGGTCTGTCTCTGGGAACATCCTCCAGACACACTGGGGGCGGGGGGGGGTGCTTTCCACATCTTTTCATCCAGGTAAGGTACAGGCAGGAGTAAGATTAACTGTCTCCCTGGGAGAGCATATAACCCAGTGGTCAAGCACAGCCTAACGCCAGCAGTGGCCCTCAGTTCTGTCTTCAGCACCACAGGAAGTAGGGAAAGAAGAAGAGAGATTAGCCACGACCGACCTCCTGAGGATGAAAACTGTGTGGCTCAGGTACAGTTACCTCAAAGGGACATTGACTGGGGACCAGGGACTCTCAGCTACCTCCATAAGCTGCTAGGTAGATGTCAGGGGCAGGGCACGGGAAAGTAAACAAAGGGACAAGTGCTCATACAAACACCTCCCTGGGGAAGCACTCTGTGTGCTCCGTGGATGAAATCGCCTTGAAATACAGAAAAACGCCTTCCCTACAGGTGACTGTGGCCCTTGGGAGAGCCAATAAATCGTTCTAGTCCGTCTGGCCCTTCCCACCCTGCAGCTGCAGGGCAGAGCAATCCCCTCTCTTCCCCTCCAGCCTAGCTTCAGACTAGAGGTAGCTTTTTAACAGGCAGCTTGCTTTCTCCTGTGCAATAAATGCCTCCCAGTAGAACCTGCTGCGCCGCCTTCCCACATCAGTAATTCAGCGCACAGAACGAACCACCGGCATTTCTCTTGCTTTCCTCCCCCCTCCCCCGCCTCCTGTCTCTCTCTTCTCTTTTTTCCTCTCCCTCTTCCCTTACTCCTCCTGCCTTCTCCCCTCCAATCTGAGTGGCCACCACCTCCTGGGAAGCTGAGAAGGTATATCATCAGACCAAGGTTGTCATAAGGAAACCAGTTTTATTTTCCTCACTTTGAGAAGGTGCTGAAGGGAGGAGCGAGGAGGGTGTTTTATGCCTTCCCTGCAGCTGAATCTGGCACTATCTTCTAGTTCATCTCCAGCTGCTCCTGTGACCCACCTGCTTAGTCCTTATCTATGACTATTGTTCACTCAACCTGTCCATGCCCAATCCTTTCTTCCTTCTCGTCCTGTCACGTTCAGTAATTTGGAGTCATTCTGTTCCTGTGCCAGGAATCCCAGAGGCTGGTGATAGGAGACGCATGGGGAAGAATGTGCCATGGAGGCATGAATAAACCACTAAGATGCAACGTGGTAGCTGAGGCAACGGAGGTGCTCACACAGCCTCCTGGCGGCAGCACCCAGAGGAGCAGCTAATCCACGTGGGAGTAGAGACAATGGCATACTGGAGCAAAGAACCCAGAGTTGAGTGCTCTGAAACAGGATGTTACTCCTGACTCAGGCCTGTGGAGCCATGTGGCATCAGCACCACGGAGCACAGCAGAGGCAGGGTACCACCAGAGCCACACAGAGTGTGGGCATCTGCCTAGGGGAGGCAGAAGGGGTGGAGACTGGTGGGTTTCCTGCGGTTGGCATTAGGTCCGGTGGCTATTTGAGAAATTCTGGGAAACATGGGTTTAAAGAGAAGAGTTGTAGTAACTGTCTAGGAGGCTTACCCTGTGGGGAGGAAAAATGGCACTGAGGTTGCCCCAAGCAAAGCAGCAGGCACCCCAAGAAACACTAAGGATTCACAGATGTGGGATTCTTCAGCAGCAGGGTCAGTTGACTCAGCAGAAGGTGGGGTCGTAGGCAGAAACATTCTGTAGGAAGCGCCCATGGCCAGAGGCAGGCCAGGAGATGCCACAAGGGTCTGGGAGCAGGAGAGAAACCATGGAGGCGAGAGCAGCTGGAGAACTTAGACTCCCGCTAGGTAGGAAGAGGGTGGTGGCAGTCCGCTCCAGGCAGAGCTTTGCAGAATGCCACTAACTGCAGGGCGGGCACTGCTCCTGGCGACAGGGTTGCGTGCAGTCTGGGCTCACTGCTGCCTACCTATGTTGCCCCGTTCACTCATGTCTTGGATCTTCCTAGGGATGAAGCAGTCTTTGTTCTGTCTCCCGCCAGGGTCATGGTGTCCACTCTACACTGAGGGACCACTGGATGTGGCTGGCCATCAGTTCGCTCTAACTGGGCTCTAACTTAGAGAAGAGACAGAACCTTCATGTTCAGAGGATTCCCGATTTGATTGCAGAGGGCATGCACAAAGCCCTGTCCACTAAAACAAAAAACAAACAAACAAAAAAAAAGGCAACCATCAAGTAACATCAGCACAGGAACGGGCTCCATGCAAAATGAATGCAGAAATGCGTGCTAAAGGGGAAAGACGCCTGAGGATGGAGAGGCAGGGACACTCTCTGTGGCTCCTGAGCACCGAGACCAATTGGAATGTGACATCCATAATTCATAGCCATCAGTCCTAGAGGGCCTGGTGCTCTGACCCTTTTGGAAGGCCCTCTTCTCACTGACAGCTGAGCCCTCATCCTCCGAGGCCCCGGGGCAGGAGGTTTTCTCTGTGAGATGGACTCCAGCGCCCCGTGGCCAGATGATGGATAAGGAGGCAAGAGCTGCTGGGGCGGTGGAGGCCAGCACAGAGGATCAGGGAGAGAAATATGGCAACAGAATAATCCAGAAACAAGCGAGACTAGGGGCCTGGGTGAGAGAGGGAAGGTGGATCCTGCTCCCTGCCATCTTCATCGCCCTGCCTCTCTTCAGCTGGGTCCTCTATTCTGTGACTCCGAGTGGTGGTGGGGGGTGAAAGGGAAAGGTGGAAAATCAAGGGTCTGAAGGTGCCCCTCTTCTGTCTCTTTGGGGCCACGGATTTAGAACGTTCTCTGGCTCTTCTGAGGAGCAGGTCACCCACAGGCAGCTCTGCCCCCTGCCTAGTGCTGCAGTGCCTGAGAGACGGCCCCAGCTTGTGGCTCTCAGGCTTCCATCCAACTGGGCTTCTTGGGAAACACAGGCAGACACTGGGCCAGCAGAGCAAAGGAGGATCTCTTGGGATTCTGCCCATTCGGTACTCCACCCCAGGGCTGGAGGTAGACAAGAACTGAGACCAGGCCAGCGTCTCCTGGAGTCAGAGCCTGCAATTCCAGCTCCCTGGTAGGCACAGGAGTGTGTAGGTGTGATGGGCAAAGGCTCAGCCTACTCTTCCCAGCCTGCGAATTCCATTTGTCCATTCTTTCCATGTGCACACAGGACATCAGGGAAACTGACAGGTTAACATTGGCCTCCCACTCGCTCCTGTCAGCTGCTGGGAGCAGAGGAGGAGCAAGGGAGCAGAAAGCCATAGGAGCCCCACTTCTTACAAGTCAGCTAAGAGGATGGGAGGCTGGGTTTCTGAGGCTGGGGTCCTCAGGTACTTTTGATCTCTCGTGCCTAACACACAGGGTGGGGGAAAGGGCAGTTTGGCTGGGTCATTGAGCAATCTCTCTGAAAGTGAACACGGGGCGGTTAGGATTATAGAGCATCTCAGATCTGGGCCTCACCTCCTGTGGCTTCCATAATTGTAGGCATGAAGCTTATATTAATGGCCCAAACATAGAACTTGCTTCTGGAGCAATAGTGGCAGGCTATAATGTTAACAGAGACACAGCCTTCGTGGAATAGGCTGGAAGATCTGGCCAGCACACTGGCCAAATGACCCAGGCAAGGTCACCCCGTGCAGATAGATGGTTGCTTAGCATAAGATTCTGCAGGGCAGGAAGGGGCCCTGTATAGCACAATGCACATCTGTAGGATGAATAAGAGGCTGCCCGCAGCGAGTGTGTTTGAGAAGCAGGAAGGTGGCTTCCATGAGAGACTAGGCTTTTCTCTTTCTTCTTCCTTCACAGGCTGAGGCTTACTTAGCCCCTCTCCACCTCCTACTAGCTAGCTCCCTTGCAGTACTCCAGATAGACCTCTGTTCAAGGCGGGGCAGCTGTCGGCTCCTCGTGGAGAAAAGCAGGGATGCCTCCACACTGGAGCCCCATATGGTGATGGGTCAAAGAAACCAGAGGGACAGCTGTCCTCAGCTAGCAGGATTTACACCATTGGCTCTCCCAGCCAGGCCCTTATCAGAGAGACCCAGGCTGACCTCACCCTCCCGGCAGATCCCTGCAGAGGCAGCCTGCTCAGAACCCACTCTACTTGCCCCTCCACCTTTCCCATTTTCTCCTATTCCACTCAGATCTGTGCCTTTCCAGGCTGCCAAGATCACCTGTCTGGCAAGTGCCGCTGGGGAGGTCAGGAAAGGAGGCCTGACTGGAAGACCCAAGGCCTTCAGAGGCTTCTCTGCTCACTGCACACTCACCGCCAGGCCTTGGTCTGTGCTGAGGGGTGGTGCCCATCCTCCAAGGCCAGAAATCCAGAGGTCCTGCAAGGCAGCCCCTGCAATGACTGGGGGGGGGGGGTCTCTCCAGGTCTTAGAAATGAAGGCTCTATTCCACTTTCTTCTCAGGGCCCCAGCATTGCTGGTTTCCTTTGGCCCTACCTGGCTATGTGTCAACCTTCTCTCTTCTGCTACATAGACACCAACTGTCTTAGTTAGGGTTTTCTTGTTGGGAATAGATGCCATGACCACAGCAGCTCTTGTAAAGGAAAGTCTTTAATTGGGGCTGACTTAGAGTTCTGAGGTTTAGTCCACTATTGTCAAGGCAGGAAGCATGACAACACGCAGGCCAAGATGGTGCTGGAGAAGGAGCCGAAAGTTCTACAGCCGGACTGGTGGGTGGAGGGAAGAGAGCTTGGGTCTGGCATGAGCAATTGAAGCCTCAAAGCCCACTACTGTGACACACTTCCTCCAACGTGGCTACATCTCCTCCAACAAGGCCACACCTCCTAATAGTGCCACTCCTACAGGCCTCTGGGGGCCATTTTCATTCAAACCACCTTATCTGGCATCTGCTCCCCTAGCAGTGGGAGCAACATGGAGAAACCTACCTTAGACCGAGTCACTTCTGAGGTAGGGCCTAGCCTGGCTAATGTGTGAAGAGCCTGGGTTCGAATATCTTAGTCCCGCCAGTTGTTAGGTTGTTTTTGTGTTACAATTACATCTATAAAATGAGATGCTACCCCTGTCTGGGCTGTCCCAGGATGAAATTTAAAAGTGATGCACACACCCATGCGGCTTGCATTGTTTGGAGCACAAAGTCCAACAAAAAGAAGCCATTACTCTGCTGCTGTGCGGTAGGATAAGTGTGGGGCACCTAAGCTCTTCCCTCTTGGAGCCTGCCTTTCTGGGGATCAGTTAGGGTGCTGTGGCTTCTGGGAGGCTTCAGGCAGTTCCTAGAAGTTGGGTAGCAGACTGCTGTCCTGGAGTCACCCCTCCCCTGAAATGTTATTGTCCCAGGGACCCCACCTCCTGTCTTCTGAACAGATAAGAGTGCAGTTGTCTGTGTCCTAGGAGAGGCAAAAACAAAGGCTGTTTATATTAGAATCCCGGGGGCAAGGACAGGGCCCAAAGCAGCCTACCTCTGAGATACACTTACTAGTTTCTCTGACGTTTATTATCACAACCAGGATCCCAGCACTGGCGTCTGTCATGCCTTTGCTCTCAGCTTGTGACTGACTCATCACCAAGTCTCGGGGCCTCTCCATAAGACACTTTTTGGGGGTGGGAACAAAGACAGAAGCTCACAGCCTCTGGTGACACAGATGCAGCACGACCCGCATGCCACCTGTCCCATCCCCTCCCCAACCAGATGCCACAAAGAAAAGGGCAAGGGCAGCTGAAGCAAGGAAACGGAAGTTCGCATCCAGGCCTAGGGAATGCCAGAGGTGTGGGCAGCCACTGGATGAGATGCCGCGCACACAGTCGGGCTTTATGCTATTTCCTACTCTTCCCCATCCCCATTGGACAGGTAAGGAAAGCTGAGGCTCAGGAGCATTCTGGGCTCGACATGGAGACACACACACAGCTCACCAGGACTCCAGTCCTACCCAGCTGACTGCTTTCTCCTAGATACACCCAGTTACATGGTCCCAGACGGGCAAGCATAGAGTCTCTAGAGAACAGTTGGGTATTCAGGTAGGGGAAGCACGAGTTCTTCTGACTGCCAACAGAGAGCTGGGTATGGAGAGATGATCGCTGTGCACAGGGTGAAGAGTGGGATCCAGAAGCACCTGGATTGGGGACAGTGAGCACCAGAGGCCATTGTACACCCTGGGTTCACCCCTTATTCTCTGAGAAGTCCAGAAGGACGGTGTTTTTCAGAGACAAGAGGCAGTAAAAGAAGCATAAACTAATCTATTTTAAAAAGAGAATGAAAATGTCATCATGAAACACATTATTATGTATAATTAATATATGCTAATAAAAACATTTGAGAGAAAGAAAGAGATATGGGGGTCAAGGGAGCAGCGACACAACCTGAGGGTGGGCAAGACAAAATAAGGACAGCTAGAGCAGCCCACAGCCCTGGGCATGCCTGCAAGAGCAACAGGCGCATGTAGGCAATCTCATTGAAGGCACCTGAGCCAGTCTGCCAGCAGAACCTTGGGAATTGGGCATTCAGGCAGGGTAAAAGTCAGAGTGGGAAAAAACAGCCAAGCTGGTTAGGCCAGTGGGGTCTACATGATGACATGATTCTCACTACATCAGACTCTGAAGGGGCTGGAGATGCAGGAAAGGATGAAAATAAAGGGATCCAAGGAGACATGGAAGAGAGTATAGAGCCCTCTGCAAACCCTGTGGACGAAAGGGACCCTCACCAGGGCACAGTAGTGTGCCAGGTCCTTAGCTCTCCTCCACCCTGTTTTCTCTCTAATGGTTGAAGGGACCCAGGTGTCTAAAGAGCACTAGAATGCTGGTGGCCAAGCTTCTAGGGCTTTTTTTAGTACAGACATTCGGAAATAGGCTGCCTGGGATGCCACTTACCCCAGCCCCTCTAGCCTGGGCAAGCATGTGGGGATCCAGTTGGACCTGAAGTTTAGCATCATCAACCACAAAGACCTGTAGTCATTTTTAACTGGGAAAGCACAACCTGCTTCGTCTTTTCTGCAGAGCTGAAAATGCTGGCATTATACATCCATTTGTTTGTTACTGTACGCAGTCCATTTTCACAATGTTTAATATTTTTGATTTATTGATTTTCTCATTTGACTTTTATTGCCTACTCTTCCCTCTGCACTTGGTACAGGGCTGTATGTGGCTATGACTTGCAGGAACACAGCTGGGGACGTAATGACATCCTAGGCAAGAAGAGATGCCGGGACAGGATCCCAAGTCTGTCAACGCCCTCCGGGGTGTGGTGGGCAAGGCCTTCAGCCTGTCAGAGTTGCTTTACCTCAGCACACAAATGGAAAGAGGACCCAGAGGGCACACAGAGAGCCAGAACTGAGGCACAGGACTTCCCTGGGCACGTGTTTCCACCAGTGCCCAGGCCTACCTCTCTTGGGTTCATATGTGAAAAATCTAGCCAGGCGTGGTGGTTTAATCCTTTAATCCCAGCACTCGGGAGGCAGAGAAAGGCCAGGAGGAACTCTATGAGTTCAAGACCAGCCTGGTCTAGATAGTAAATTCTAGGCTAGTGAGGACTACATAAAAATATCCTGCCTCAAAAAACGAAAACAATCAAACCAAAAGCGTCTAGACCTCATGTGGTGTAGTGCTGACATCCTACAGGTCTGGAAGATTTTCCATCATACGTAAAATGGCATTTTTATTATCTGTAGAAATGTGAGACCCTAAGTCTAACTCTGCCACTGTTCGGACCCAGCTGAGTAAATTTGGGGAAGCCTCCTTGTGGATCTCCGTGTCTGTCCGAGGTGCCTAGTGATGTGTCTAAAGAAAGATTGGTGAGGGGCTGGAGAGATGGCTCAGAGGTTAAGAGCACTGATTGTTCTTCCAGAGGTCCTGAGTTCAATTCCCAGCAACCACATGGTGGCTCACAACCATCTGTAATGAAATCTGGTGCCCTCTTCTGGCCTGCAGGGATATGTGCAGGAAGAACACTGTAAACAAAATAAATAAATAAATAAATATTAAAAAAAAAGAAAAAAAGAAAGATTGGTGAGTCTGAGAACCAATGGGGACGCAAGGAGAAGCTTCCAACACCATGCCTGATGGGTGATAAGGGTTTGGCAGAAATGAATTCGTTCTCACCCCTACCTGAGCTCTGGTCAGAGTGTCACGGTCACATCCTAGGCCACAATGTCACTCTGCAGTGATCCTTCTGGTCTCCACAGACACACGGACATATTCAGCTCACCCCACTGTCCCAGCTGCCGGGGACACGTTGTGGAGATGCCAGGTAACTGTGAAGGGGCACGGAACCTTCCCAGGCTACAGAGGGTTGGCAGTGTACCAAGAATATCCAACTCCAGCTGGAAGCATCAGTCAGCCTAGCCTAGGAGGTGCCAGTCCCCTCTTCTGCCGTCAGACAGAAGCAAGATGTGTCTGAGTTGAGTACCCTGTGTGACACCAGAACCCTAGGGAACCTTGCCTGCCTGGCTGAAAAGGTCCCTGTGTCCTGCTCTGCACCTGTCCTGGCCCTCAGAGGCTTGTGTTACCAACAATAGCTCCAAATTCCTATTAAAATGCTAGAGCAGGGAGAATCAATAACCATTGGCAGCTGAACCTCTAATAAGTATAATAATCACCATTAAGGGAAAAGTCGGGGAGGGAGGGAGTGGAGCTGGTAATACAATGATTATATTAATCTGCCTCTGGCACTCTGTATCCGCCTGCTCTTGGCATGCCTTTGCTTCTGAGCCCACCAGGAGCCCACAGGCTGCCAGCCAAGGCAGGCAACCTGGTTGCACCCTGCTCCCGCCTCTGCAGCTCCACAGCCCCTACAATCAATCGCCTCATCTATCAGTGGGAAGAAAGGGTTCCCTGCTGGGTGAGAGGAGGTGATGGAGATCTTAGAAGGGAGCAGAGGCCAGAGAGGGCTGCAGCTTAGGTAAGACGGGGATGACTGCAGAGCCCCAGTCTGGGCTTTGAGATTCGTCATCGAGTGAGCTTCATGGCACCCGTAGTTTGCAGGACCTCGCTTAAGAGCAACTTTCATAGTTCCTGCCCCGTGCCAAGCGTTGCTCTAAGCACTTCGCAGTTCTGAGTTCCTTTCACTCTTGCTGCAAACCCCCAGGCAGATGAGAATTTTCACTCTGCAGATAAGAAACTGAGTCACAGAGGTGGTCAAATAATTCACCCTTGCCCGGTGATGGCGGCGCATACCTTTAATCCTGGAAGGCAGCACTGGTAAGTATGAAAGAGGCCCGAACATATGAGAGGGCATCCTTCGTGCCCACTTCAGCTAAATCTTGAACATTAGCAGTGCCCTCCTTACAGTGGTGAGGCTATGATACCAGTCCAGTGTGCTTCTCTGGTGGCACAGTTGGATAATTGACACGTGTGTCAGTAAGCAAACTGGTTTGCTCAGCTACTCCCTTCCAGAAGAAGAGTTTTCTCGGCCAAGGAGACAAATCTGTTGAAGAGTTCATTAGAAAGACTGTGCCCACATTATCCACATGGCACCCAGCCACCTGTCCATCAGAGAAACCCAGCCCCAGCCTGCAAAATCCAGGCACATGGGCCTGCATTATTTCAGACACATTAATAGAGTCTATGGACTGCAAGATCAACACCAGAAGGATGGATCAGGGCTCTCTTGTCTCACTCTGTATCAAGACGATACTTACACACATGTATTTGTGTACACACATGTACTCATGACATGAATGAATGCATGTTCTTTTTGGTTCCATTCATATCTCCTATTCCATACTCCAGATGAGTTCTAGTTACATGATTTTAGGATAGGGAATTTATATTTCTATTTATTTTATTGATTATTTATTTTCAAGACAGGGTTTCTCTGTGTAGCCTTGACTGTCCTGAACTCGCTCTATACACCAGGCTGACCTCAAACACATAGAGATCCACCTGCCTCTGCCTCCCAAGTGCTGAGATTAAAGGCGTGTGCCACCACTGTCTGGCCAAAAGGAATTTTTAAAATATTTTAAACTTCTTCAGTGCACACATAGCCCAATGCATAGTTCTTTAATTGTGTAAAATATACAGAGCATAAAATTTGCCACTTTTGTTTTGAGACAAGGCCCTGCTCTATAGTTTTCCTTGGGCTCCCAAGCTTCTGCTTCCACCTCCGGAATTCCGGAGGGAGGGCACCACTGCTCCCAGTGTACACATGTGCACACGTTGAAGTGTACAACTGGCCTCATTTGCATCACCAAGTACATTTACACTCTGTGGCCATCACCACCACCCACTTCCAGAACTCTGTGTCTACCAAACAGTATCACCGTGGCCCCCTCCTCCACTCCCTTTCTTCTCTATGATGGCTCCACACACCTCAGAAGCTTGAGGAGGCAGCTCTCTTATTAGTTAACTAGTGTCTTATTAGGATAGAATTTACAGATTTTCCCCATTCTTTCCTTATTATCCCTAACAGGACAACAAACTTGGGCAGCTCACTGTTGCGTGTGTGAGCAACTCTTTCCTTGGGTTTGATGTCACATGAAGGAGGCTCTGGGCTGGGAATACAGCTGAGAGGTGTAGTGTTTAACTAGCATGAGCATGCCTCAGTTCAAATCTCCAGCGCTGGAGAAAAAGTTACTAGGGGGAAAATGCCTTCATATTCCTATATTTATCATTTGTCTTGTCGGTCAGTTATCCTAAGGGATTTCAGCAGCTTATAGATTCAGTCTGAAACATTTTCTTAACAGTGTATAAAAAGGCCCATTCTTGGCACCATTAGACTCTCCGAGAGCGTTGCAGATTCATTAAGCAGATCCATGCGGCACTGCTAGACCGAAAGCAGGTTGTGGCAAAGAAAAGTTGAGTGTAAAGCACGCTGAAGTAGGAGCCCGATCTGTTTCTCAGAAGGTGTGGAGAGAGCAGAATGCACCCTGAGCTGAAGAGAGCAAACGGCTGCTTCCCTTTAAGAGCAAGTGTCTCTGCAATTGTGAGGAGGAGGGAAAAGGCTGAGGTCCTGCAACAGACTCGGCCTTAGGAGAGGAGTCAAGGTCAGAGAGGTGGCCACTCCCTTCGCTCCGATGGAATAGGCGTCTTCAAGACCCTCATTTTACAGATGAGGGAGCTGAGGTTGAAGGCTGTAGATGACATTTGCAAGGTCACACTCTCTCCAGAATAGTGTCGCCTGCGACAGGCTAGCAGTGCTGAATAACTCTTGTGGTGTTCCTTGCGGTGATCTGGTTCTACGGTATAGATTGCCCAGGATCCCAGAACCAAGAGCCCACCATCCTGCCTCTGGGATTTGACTCCCAGACCTGCAACATCTGAGAGCACCAGGCACCGTCTTGCAAACATCACACAATCTCCTAAGAGAGTCATCCTCCCTTTCGCTCCATGCTGGTTCCTTTCCCTGTTGGGGGTTTTGTTGTTGTGTGTGTATGTCATATGTGTGTGTGCTCTGTGTGGTGTGTGCAAGCATGTATGTGTCTGTATGTGCATGTAACGAGGATGACATCAAGTGTCTTTCCTTTGAGACAGGGACTCTGGGTTTTAAGCTAGGCAGACTGGCAAGCACTTGAGTTACAGGCTTGTGTGTACCAGGCTTTTATGTGGGTGCTGAGGATCCGAACTCTGGTCTCATGCTTACAGCCTGAGTGTGCTTATCCACCAAGCTATCTCCCAGGCTGTTTTCTACCTAGAGCACTTTCCTCTAGTCTCAGTTATTAGGGGGATTGGCTAATCCATCCATAAGTACAAGCTCTGAATCCACCCTGGCCGGCTGTGCCCCCAGTATGCCCCCCAGGGCATATTGTACTGCAAGTGAGGCCAGGTGCTGCAGCCAGCATCTTGGAGATAGATCACAGGCTGGTGGGTTTTGTTGTTGTTTTCTTTGTTTGGTTGTTGTTTTAATCTCCACCTCAGACACCTTATATCCCACCTCAGACACACAATTGGTCAGAGAACAGGAGTGCAGTGAATGAACGCAGCCTCTGCTATTTAAACCCAGACTTGGGCCACATCGCAGTCTAGGCAGGCATTTCCAGCATAGGTGACCAAAGCACAAAGCACACAAGACCAGGGTCCTGCATTCTCTTCTTGATTACATCCAGCTCTGAAATAAATCTCGGAGACCAGCCCATGACTTTCCTCCCATCCTACACCTTCACCTTGAGACCCCCACACTCCATCAGCCCAGGAAGGAGACTCTGTGGAGTTAGGGCCTTCAGCCTAGAGAGAGGGCGGTAATTAAATTTCTCTGCTAACAAGGACATCCCGGAACTGCGTCCTCTCCAGACTGAGCCTTTGGGAACAGGGATACCTGTTTTCTTTCTCTGCTGCCAGAGCTGGTAGCTGACTTTCTCACTGAAAGTTCAGGAAGCCCAGAAGCTGTTGGTGCCCAGAGGTGAGAGAATGGGTCCTGAGAGCGGCGGAGAACACGATGCTGCCTAGAGGCTGAACGTGAGGTTCTCAGGATAGGTTGGGGGGCCCTAGTGCAAGCATATCAGGAGTCTAGTCTCTCTTCAGAAATGGCTCTGCCACTGACAGGAACCCAGCAAAGCAGACACAGACAAAAAAAAAAGACATTCTAGCTGTTCTCATGGGAAATCTAGACTCCATCGGCCTCTTGCCTTCAGCTTATGTTGAAATTCAAGTTGCACATGAATGGAGACATGTGTTGTAATCTTTACAAGCCTCAGGACTTCATAAATATCTTGCTCTGGCTCTGGTAGGTCCAGAGGCGATGCATAAAGGTGGGGGGAGGGGCTTGGTTTGGGGGTTCTGGTCAAAGAAGAGTAAAAGATCTGGGCACATCCCAGAAAGTCAAGCACTTGGCAAGGCCCAGTCTGTGTCTCTCATTTGGACTGTGTGGCGCCTCACCCTCCCTTCTAGGACTCGATGTCCAAGCCCAGGGGCATTGGAGGCGGGCGGCTGCCCTTTGCCCAGCCACAGCCCCGTGGGCTGATGGCAGACAGTCATGTTCTTATGAGCCACTCCTCCCACTTACCGACATTTCATTTTGGAGAGGAAAGTTACCAGAGAGGGTAAGGGAGGCAGGCCCTGAGGAAGGTGGACTCTGGAGGATCATGCGTCCCCTTGCAGAATTTCAGCTACAGAGTGTTTAAGGATCGGGATAAAAAATTAAAAAGAAAAAACAAACGCAGCAAGCTCATTACTCTCGAGAAACTTCCTTGAAAGGAAAGTGGGGAAATCAATATTTAATTCAGAATGCATTGATTTGCAATCTGGGGACCACATTCGGTTCTCAATTCCATCCAAGTTTCTCAGGAGAGATTATGGAGTTCGTGGCAATGGATACTGAATGTCTTAGGGAAGCAGGGATGAGAAAGAAGCAGAGGGATCTGTCTCAGTCTCCCCACCTGCACCTTCTCCAGGACCTCGACTTGGGGAGACTCAGGCTGAGTAAGAGATGAACATAAATAAAGCAAACATAGACCATCCCTCACCTTTCCTCAAGAAGGAGCACATTCCTACACACACACACACACACACACACACACACACACACACACCTTTAGTCACACATATGTATCACACACACAAATTACTAATATTCCATGCGTCATTATACACTTGTGCCACAACTCATACAGATACACACCATACACAAGCAACCATAAACCATCATGCATACATACCAAATACACAGTGCGCAAGTACACACTACATACATTACATGAACCATACATGCATGGATCCACACAACACACACACACACACACACACACACAAACAGTCCTAAGGTCACACCTTTAATCCCAGCACTCAGGCAGTGGTGTAGGAGGGTCTTCTATTTGTGTATTGCCCTCATTGGTTAAATAAAGAAAACTGCCATGGCCTTTTGATAGGGCAGCCCTTAGGTGGGCAGAGTAGATAGAACGGAATGCTGTAAGAGAGAAGGCAGTGTGGCAGACGCAGACGCCATGCTTCTCCAGCACAAGATGGACACTGGTTAGACTCATGCCGGTAAGCCACAACTCAAGTGGCGATACACATTAATGGAGATGGACTAAAATAATATGTGAGAGTTAGCCAATAAGGGGCTGGAGATAATGGGCCAGGCAGTATTTAAATGAATACAGTTTCCGTGTAATTATTTCGGGTACACACCGGGAGCCGGGTGGCACAAGGTTGCCCTGCGCCAGGAACCAGGCGCTGGGAATGCAGCCTGAGCCCCTCATTGCAACAAGGCAGAGTCAAGTGGATCTCTAGTTCCAATCCAATCCAGCTTGCTCTACACAATGAGACCTCATCTCAAAGGAAAAAAAAAAAATCCCAGCTCTAATAGTAGTTGTCCCCTCCCCCCACCCTTGGGTTTTTTTGTTTTTGTTTTTAAGAAATAGTTCTAATGTTTCAGAGGAAAACGGATATAGAAATGAATGAAAAATGGCATTTGTAATTTATTCTGAAGTACTTAAGGAAGAAGAAACAAAAACCCTTAAAACTTTAGTCTCTCTCCCTCCTTTTCATTTATCAGGCCTCCTAGCTAATTTAATCTGTGTAAAGTCTTACTTAAATCCACATTACTGCATATAAAACATGCACTTCTAACATTCCACAGCCTAGACAAAGGTAGCTCACCCCTCCCTCCAGCCCCAAACCCCCAAACAGAAGGCGATGAGGGATGAGGATGTGCTTAAGAAACTCTGGAGGCAGCCAAGCTTCCGGCAGCACTCTCCACCATGGTCCCAGGCACCACCGCTCTGCAGGAACCTCAGGGCATGGGCAGGAATGGAAAGGACAGAGCAGAAGTTGATCTCTAGTCCTCTGCCTGGGAATCCAGATGGGGCATTTAGAATCAGTGAGCTCCAAATCAGTATGGCAGCACAGTTGACTCAGACAGATACAAAATAACAAGACAGTTCACAAAATTCCCTTCCAGACCTTCAGAGCTTGTCACACTCTTCAGTGCTCTTTGACATCTATGACCTTAGGGTGGTTCTTGTTCAGAATATCATGAAATGCACCCATTTTACAAATGAAGACTTGGAGACCTAGGGGTAGCGCAGGATAATGTGGGGACTAGGAGTGTGCTCCTTTCTCGACAGTACTGTGACTCTATGCGATACCTTATTGCTTAGGGGGCTTCCGCGGGTACCACTGTGCCCGCCGCTATTATCTGCAGGCTGTTCTAGCCCGGCACAGATACTGCTTCTCAGGGCTTCTGTGAAAACTCACCCCCAGTCTTCCTCTGCTCCCCTCTCCAAGCAAGGATCATGCGGGACTGTGTGGGGCAGTGGTGGGTCTGGATTCCCTGCTTCACTTCTCAGTCTGGCTCAATACAAGGAGTCTGGGAATTTGTTCCATCCTGAAGCCCTGAGGTCCCTTTGGCCCCACTAGTTCCTATGTTCTTCCTACCTATCTTTTCCAGCCTCTCTAAAAGTGATTCTCAGTCTGTGGGTCTCAATCCCTTTGGCAGTCATATAGCAGATATTTACATTACAACTCATAGCAGTAGCAAAATTACAGTTATGAAGTAGCAATGAAATAATCGTATGGTTGGGGGTCACTGCAACATGAGGAACTGTATTAAAGAGCTGCAGCAGTAGGAAGGTTGAAAACCACTGCTCTAGAAATGAATGAGCAATTCAGCATCTGCCTGTATCCTGTAAAGTTGCCACCTCTCACCTATCTCCTGGGGGACTCCTCTTTCCAAACACAGGATACTGTCCGCTTGGTCCTAGTTCCTTGCTGTCCCCCAAACCATGAAGACAGCTGATCTTCCTTGTAAGGAACTCATTTTTCATAACTTCACAGTGGATGGGTGGGCAGAGTAGATTGGATGGGAGATGGCAGAACGATCCAATGAGAAGAAAGGACAAAGCTCACAAAGCCTGGGGCCAGCCGTCCGGACTTGGTCTTCGCTGCCTCATCTCTTTTCTGAGATAGTAAGAGAATGTAGCAGGCCCACTTGCTGCCATCCTGTGACTTGAGTGCCCCAAACAGGTTCCACAGCCTCCCCCCACTGTTTGCCAGTCCCTACAACCATCAGTCATGTGATTCCCTCAAAGTCATCGCTTTCTTCAGCAGCACAATGGAACGCCTGACAGAAGCCATGGGAGGAAGGAAAGGCTTATTTTGGGTTGCAGTTTCTGAGGGATTTCAAATCCTTCTGAAAGATCTGGATAAATCCAGACCCTCTAGCAGGACAAGTAGAGCCAAAAATCTAGCAGAAAGAGTAGAGCCAAAAATCTAGGTTAGCCAGTTCAGTGACTCTGTTCCAGGAACTGGCTGACCATAAAACTAGATTATAATCTTGAGAACAATCTTGAGAAACGGGGAGTTACCCCCTTGTGATTATCACTGGTATTTTCGGAATTTTCCAATGGCGCCCTCCCTATCCCCTTTGGGTTGTGGTTTTTCCCTTAAATACCCCTTCTCCCAGCTACTCGGGGTCAAACTCCTCTACCCCTGCGTGGGATATGAGTCTCCGCCCCAGCATACTGGTTCCTGTCAATAAACCTCGTGTGATTGCAGCACGGACGGTCTCTTGTGAGTTCTTGGGGGGGTCGTGTTATCCCGAGACTTGAGTGAGAGTCTCCCCACTCTGGGGGTCTTTCACTTCCTGGCAAGAAGGCAAGAACTCAGTTCTCAGCAGTAGAAGTGTGTGGTCAAGGCTGCTCCTAACACAGCAGACCAGACACGCACAGAGCATGCAGTCGTCAAAGGTCCACTCCTACTGCCTCCTACCCATCTAACTGTGCTAGCCAGACCTCACTTCCTAAAAGTTTCACAGCCTTTGAAACAGCACCACAAGCTGGGGACTGAGAGCACAAAGCACAAACCTATTGGTGACAATGCTGACTCAGTCATGGCACCTCCCCACCCCTTCCAGCCCTCCTTCTCAGCCCTGCATCCTGAAGGCCCTGGTAAGGCAGAAGGGTCCCTGGCCTCTTGTTGATACTAGTCATTAGCTCTCTGTCTTGCCCCAGCTCAATTCCTTCTCAAACATTCTATTCTAGTTGCGTGGCCTTGGCCAGGCCTTACCTCTTTCAGCTACAGATTTCTCCTGACTAGAGAGAGCCAAAAATACCTCCCTGCTTCTCGGAGTTGAGATAATGGATCTGAAAGTGCCTTATACAGTATTACAAAGGGCAGTTCTATGATGAGCTATTTTGTTGCAGCTAGATTAAAAAACATCAATGTCTCTCATTAATAGCTATAATTTATTAAGCGCCAACTAGGTGCCAGCCCCTATATTGAGTATGATAGATACATTTATCCAATAGTCACAGAACCATAAGGAAGACACTTGACCCCGTTTTAGAAACAAGTTGTCTAAAGTGTTCAAGTAAGTGGCAGCGCAGAAATCTGTTGCTGGTGTAACTGCCAGCAAACTCTGAATGCTTCGCCCCCCATTCCGACTTACAAACAACTCCCTATGTCATGCGTGCGTTTCTGTTGCTGTGTTTATCTCATTGCATTTGTAATTCGCTTATTTGCAGGTTTTCTCTTAGAAGGCTATGAACCTCTAAAAGGCTAAAACATTATGCCTTGGCCATGTTTGTGACGTCAGTTGTCATCTTGTTCTTTCCAAACCGCAAGCATCCACCAGCGGTTGACCAACTGGTTATTCTCTGTGCCCCTTCACCTTGTCTCCTCTTCCCCTGTTCAGGAGCCCCATGTGGGCATGGGGAACTGGGCGAAAGACGGGCCTTGCAAGGCTTCTGGATTCTCCAACAACCAGGCTCTACATCCAGAAGCTGTGCCCACCAGCCTTTCTTTTCCCCACGTTCTAAGTGCTCATACATATTCATAATGAGGGAACACACTGAGAGGGAATATTTGTTTTCTTTATTAAACTGGCGTCTCAGCAAATTTATAGCAGAAAATGAATAGTCTGTTTCCTCCTATGTGTTTGCAGTCTGAGCTGAATTCACGGTGCCTCCTAGACCTGCAGGGAAGGGAGCAATGCGACTTAGGCCCTCTCCCAGCCAGAGCCAGCCTGAGGAGGAGATGCGGACACATGAGCATCCTAACAGGTGGACTGCAGCACAAGGAAAAAGATGTCTGCTGGGGCATGAGAGGCCGGAGAGACAACTTCCCTGGGGTAGGGATGTAGCTCAGTGGCAAAGCGCTTGCTTGCTTGCTTAGCATGTGAAAAGCCCTGAGTTCGGCCCCAACACTGAAAAAAAAATTACCCAATATTGTTAATATTGTTTAAAACTTGCTCTAAAAAGGGGATGGTGGTGACTGCTTGGTGCTTGACTGCATGGCATACTGAATGACTATCTAATGGGCTTGTCAAGATGTCCCTGGTCTCTTAGAACAACCAGGTTTTGCTTGTCTTCATGCAGGCCATGTATTAAGGCCCAGAACCAGGAACATTCATCATGCATTAATTCATAGACTTTTGTTTGGTAGAAATGCAAATGATTTCTGTTTGGAACAATAAATAATGCAAAGGCTGCAGTTTCATTGCACTGTAGGATAATAACTGGTTTTGCATCTAATTTAATAAACTTGCTCTGCACTTCTTTTCTGGTTAACTACATAAGCTTCTGTTCATCCGATGCTCCTTTTAATCCTTTACATTTTTTAAAATGCATTTTTATGTATGTGGTTGCTTGTCTGTGCACCATGTGTTTGCCATGCCCAAGGAGACCACAAGAGGGCATCAGATCCTCTGGAACAGGAGTTGTAGATGGTTATGAGCCACCATGTGGGTGCTAGAAACTGAATGTGGGTCCTCTACTAAAGCAGCCAGTGCTCTTAACCCCTGACTCATCTCTCCAGCCCCGCATTAGACATGTGACCAGCCTATTCCAAAGCATACTCTTGATGAAGTCACAACACAGCGGAGAGAGCAGTTTATAATAACAGAACACAAGGTGGAACCCAGCAGGAGCAGTCTTCAAAATCGTAACATGAAGGCCAAGAGGGACTAAACTCGTAGAAGGACACAGAGCAAATGAATATAAAGATGAGATCAGAGCGTCAATGGTGGCACCAAACCATGCAACCTCAGTTGAGAAAGGAATGCACAGTTCCTAGGTGGCACGTCTGCAGGTGCAGCCCTAGCACCCCAATACTGTGTCCCATCTCTGTCACTGTCACATAGTAGCCATGGGACTTCGGGATGTTGCTTGGCTACATCAGCTTCAATTGTCTACAGGATACAGTTAAATGTGCCCTGCTGACTTCCCAGGATGTATGTGGAGAAAATGTCTGTGACCTGCTGGTCCTTTGCTGGTGAGAGAAAGCTCAAGACTCAGGTGGTGAGCGGGGCCTCTGAGCACAAGCAGAAGCTGTGCCTCCAGGCTCCATGCCGAGAATGGAATCCAGGGCCCAATGGACGTCAGGCAAATGTTCCACCACGAGCTCCATAGCCCTAGGCTCTTTCCTTCATATAGTTAATTTTCTTTGCGAGTATGTGCCAAGTGGGTGAGTTGCAAGGGAGCGTTTGCTGCCCATGGGCTGGGTTTAGTCCCTGGCAGGCAGAAGTGGTTTCTCCAGCACATGGAACTTGTGGGCCATGTGTTCAGGCACTTCTGAGCTCCTAGAAAGAAAGAAAAGAACCTTAGGGATAAGAGTGGGGACCGGGACTGAAAGTGAATTCCAGCTCTGCCACTTGCTAGCTATGTGACCTGGGGAGGTCACCTTATCTACTTGAACCTCATTTCCTCTTTTGTAAAATAGAAGAACACCAGACACTTCACTCCATGGGCCCAGGACAAGTGGTATAAGTGCCAGGTCAATAATTTTTTAAAATATATGTTTTTACTTTACATATTTAGTTTCAACTTGGAATCGCTTGGGCTGCTTTGCCTGTGGATATAGACCAGTTGAAGAGCCCTTTCCTAGCATAGATGAGGCCCTGGGTTTGATCCTCAAGACTGCAAAACAGGGAGAAAGGAAAGTCGCTCATATGTGATGGGTGTGGTGACACGCACCTACAGTACCAAGGAGGCTGAAGCAAGAGTCCCACAAGGTCCAGGGCAGTCTGGACACATAGCAAGACCTTGTGTCAAAAACAAAACAAAATAATAACAAGCAAAAATAATAATAAAAGAAAGTAGTAGAGTATAGGTTTGGTACCCGCAAAGCCAAGCTCTTTGTTTGTTGTTTCATTTGGGGTTTTGTTTTTGTTTTGTTTTGAATCTGGATGTCTTGAAAACAAGACAAGAACTTTAAAAACTCATCAAAAGAAATATGACCCGGGTGGAAGGTGGCCTAGCATGTACTACTCTTACAGAGGACCCAGATTTGGTTGCCAGCACCCACATCCGATAGCTCACACCTGCTTAGTACTCCAGATCCATGGGATAGGACATCTCCTGGACACCTCCAGTCACAAGCACATATCCACACGCAGACACACACACTTACACATAGTTACAAATAATAAAAATGGGGCCTGGAGAGATGGCTCAGCAGCTAAGAGCACTGGCTGCTCTTCTAGAGGACCAGGGTTCAATTCTCAGCACCCACTTGGTAGGTTACAATCATCCATAATTCCAGTTCCAGGAGAATCCAATTATCTTTTTTAGCTTCCTCAGGCACAGATGTCGTACACAGACATATATGCAGGCAAACTATCTGTGCACATAGAATAATTTTCAAAGTTAAAAATAATAAATGAAAATAAAATTGTATGCACCAAGGCTTTTCATGTGGGTGCTGGGGATTTGGACTAAAGTTTCCATGCTAATAAGAAGTCTCAGTTAACATTCTATTGCTGTGAAGAGACACCGTGACCACAGCAACTCTTGTAAAGAACAAACATTTAATTGAGGTGGCTTGTTTACATTTTCAGAGGATTAGTTCATTATTATCATGGGGCAACATGGTGACATGCAGGCAGACGTGATGCAAGCTACATCTTGATAAGCAGGCAACAGGAAGTGGACTGAGACAGTGGGTGGAGCATATATAAGACCTCAAAGCCTGCCCCCACAGTGACATGCTTCCTCCAATGAGCCCACACCTGCTCCCACAAGGTCACACCTCCTAATAGTGCCTCTCTCTTTGGGGGCCTTTTTCTTTCAAAACCACTGCATATGGCAAGCACTCTTATCCACTGAGCCATCTCTTTAGCCCTTCATTTTGTTTTCTTCAGACAGGATCTTGTGTAGCACAGGCTGGCCTTGACCTTCTGACCCTCTTGCCTCTACTTCCTCTCCTAGGTGCTTGGTTTATAGGCATGCACCAAACCTGGGTTTCATAGCAAATTTTGAGAAACTCTTACAAGTATTTCCAAAACTGCCAACCAGTAATATTGGGTAAGGAGACACTCAAGGCCAAATAGATGGTTCAAGAACAATAGACGGCATTGTGAGTTCGCTGCTAACTGGCCAGTGCCTCTCCTTTATTTTGGTTCTGCCATCTGCACTTGTGGTTTCCAAGGCACTGGTTCTTTTTGAGATAAGGTCTTCCTAGGCAACCCTGGAACTCACTGTGTAGACTAGGCTGGCCTCGAACTCGCCAGTCCCTTCCTGCTGCCTCCCAAGAGCTGGGGTTGCAGGGCTGTGTCACCACGCCCAACTCAAGGTCCTGCTTTTGGATTAATCAAATGAGAAGAAGAGGGGAAAGGGTGGATAAGGAAAGCACTTTATTTCTGGAAGTGCTTGGCACTGATGACTTTTGCTCACACCCCAATGGCAAGAAGCAGCGAATTCCCTTCTAGCTCAGAGTTCTGAGAATTGTCCAGCTGTGAGCCTTGGAACTGCAGGAGCCAAGTTTGTGAGGACACAGCCAGTCTCTGCCGTGGCTGCTGTCGCAGTCGGTTCCTTTATCTTGGCACTCACATTTTACTGATCAGTGTCAATACCAAGATTGGGAAAGTCTGATTTATGTAATATATGGCCAAGTTATATAATGGCAGTAATAAGAACATTTCCAAGTCTGGAAGCAAAAGCAGCTTGGTGAGAGTGGCTCTGATGGGAAAGATGTAAACAGCTCCGGAGAGCAGCCAGTCTTGGGTGGTTCCTGTACCATGAACATCATCCCAGGGGAGCTACAAGAGGCCACCTGGGTTAGTGAGTGATTGCTTTTTTGAGCTAGAGTCCCTCAATGAACCTGAGGCTCACCATTTTGACTAGACTGTTGGCCATCATGGTCCTGGGGTCTGACTGTCTTTGCCCTCCCAGTACTAGGTTTACAGACCCAGCTTTTACCTGGGTCCTGGGGATCTGAACTTGGGTCTTCATGCTTGCTCAGCAAGCCCTTTGCCCATCAAGCCATCTCCCAAGCACCGGCAATCCATGCTTCTTATGGTGCCAAGAACTTAGTCACAATCATTACCTTAATTTCTTTCTCTGCATCTCCCCACCTCCATATTCCACTCAGGATTCCTCGGCCTCATCCATTTTCCTTGAAATTGGGAAATGAAGTTAATAATATTCTGAATTCATGACGCATTTTGTCATGATGTTCTTTTTGATTGCTCATATATGAGTGATTTAAAGTAAGCCTGCCCCCTGAGAGTTACAGAAGTGAGACTCGTGTGCAGTGAAGGTAGAATGTTCTCTGGAAGATGTGACCAAAGGGAACGGTACTGCCTTGGACTTTCATTTGAGTAAACTGGGTGCAATTTCAGATTAATCTTTATCTTGTTAAGGGCCAATTTAGTCATCTGTGCTCTGTCTGAAGAAAGATGGACAGCGATAGGGACTAACCTAGGCTAGCTAGGTTTGGGGCTCTTTGGTTCCTGTAAAGTACCAAAGGAAATAGTCAGACACCAGTAACAGTCCTCGGTGCAACAATCAAAAGCACGTGCACCGCACCCGCTTGTTTAGGCGCGTACATTGCTAGAAATGGAATTAGAATATAATAGAAGCTGAGCACAGTGGGCATAATTTAATCCCAGCACTCTGGAGATAGGGAGGGAGAATCATGAGATCAAGACCACCCTGGACTACACGATAAGACCCTGTCTCAAAAAAAATCCAAACACTTACATGTAATATACATACATACAGGCATACATATAACCTAACGTGTGTGTATAATGGATACTATACATTGCCTTCCAAAGCCTTGCTACTAAATTATATTTCCACTCACAACAAGGATACGTGCATGAACTGGGCATGGTGGTACATGACTGTAATCCCAGCACTCAGGGGAATTAGAAGGTTTGGTATTGTCTTTCTATTGTGGCTGCTGTCATTTGAAACAAGGTCTTGGTGTGTGGCATGAAGTTCTGTCCCCCTTGGCCCCACATGTGCTGGGATTACAGGAGGATGAAGCAGCCTGCAGACCCTGTCTCAAACAGGAGCAGGGCTAAGGAGATGGCTCAGACACCAAAGTAAGGATGTGGACCTCGGTTTACATTTCCAGGACCCTGTGAAAGCTGAGAGAAACAGGGCATGTCTGTCACAGCAATACAGGAGACAGAGACAGCAGATTCTTGGAGATAGTTGGTCAGACAACCCAGGTGGCTCTGTGAGCTCTAGGTTCAGTGAGAGAACGTGTCTAAAAACACAGAACTCCTAAAAGGTACAGAACTCCTGAAGAGGATTCTAAGGTCAAGCTTTGGCCTCTAAAAAAATGTGCACATATACACATGCACATCATACACACACACACACACACACACACATACACACAAGTGAATAAAAATAAAGGAATATGTGTATGAACTCATTTCCCAAAGTCTTGATAATATGATATCCTACATTTTATCTTAAACTAGTATGATGGATGATAGATGTGTTTCTGAATTAGTATTCTGTTATAAATTATCTTTGAAGCACAATGTTTTCTTAATTAAAAAAACTTTTTATGTATAACCGGTAACAACCTATTTTCTAGTTTACATTTTCCAAATATTTTTAGTTTATTGTTTGTATTTTTATTTTCTTTATTGTTGTTTTATTTTGATTCTATGTTTGCGCTCTTGAGACAGGGTCTCACTGTGTAGCCCAGGCTGGTCTTGAACTGGCTCTCCTCCCTCACCACAAGTACTTGTCTCAAAACTTCTCATTTGATTTTTTTAAAAAAGTAAATTGTTTTATTTATTATACTTACTGTGTGTGTGTGTGCATGTGTGGAGGTCAGGGGTCAGCTTTCAGGAGCTGGTTCTCTCCTTCCACCTTATGGGTCCCCAGGAATTGAACTCAGCTCATCAGCCTTGGTAGCAAGCACTGTTACCCACCAAGACATCTCACCAGCCTCTTGTTTTGTTTTGGGGGTTTTTATTGTTATTGTTGTTGCTGTTTTTTGGTTGGTTTTTTAATAATGTCCTTCTTCAAAAAGAAGTTTAATACTTCTATACCATAAAATCTGATAATCTCTACTTTTTTTTGTATTTAGGGCTGAACTCTTGTTTTCTTACACTGCTTTTATGTTTGGGGATTTTTTTTCCTCCCTATATATTTAGGTCTAAAATTCACTTGGAATTTTATTTTTTTGATATGGTATGGTGCATAAGTCAGATACTATTTTATTTTTAAATCTTTATCATTTTTAGTGTTTGATGTAACAGTATACTTTACATTTTATTGACCCAATAATTATATATATTTCTGGGGTCCAGGATATTCTCATATGCACAGACAACATATATTTGACAAACAGGGTAATTAGCATACCCATCGATTGTAGTGTTCATCATTGGGGATTGTAGTGTTCATCATTGGGAATACTCAGAGTCTTCTCTCTGAACTATTTTGAAATATACAACAACCATTGCTAACTACGGTCACTCTACTGTGGAAGACCAGAACTTGGTTTTGCAGTTCTGGGCATAGAGCCCCAGGTCCCCTACACACAAGGTAAGCACCTCCATTACTGAGCCACATCCCTTCTCCCCCTTTAACCATCCTGTCTCAAGCCCCTGTCCCCTCTTCCTTTCCCAGACTCTGCTAATCACTCTTCTAACCCATTTCTATGAAATCAGCCTCTATAAGAGCCCACTATCATGAATCCAGCATGTACTGTTTGTCTTTTGTTCGCTGCCTTATCTCACTTCACACACTATCCTCCAAAGCTGTGCATTCTGCCACTGGTAAGAGGATTTCATTCCTTTTTAAAGCTGAACAGCATCCCATCGCCTCATGTTCTTTACGCACTCATTGGTTGGCGAACCCATAGGTTGATTCTATGTCTTGGCTGCTATGCATGGTACCACAGTACACATGAGAACCCAGGAGTGGGACAGTTGATCACAATGCCATACCATTTTAGTTCTGGAGCTTTAGAGTAGGTTCTAAGGTCATTTGTCACTTTTCTCTTCTATTTCTTGACTACTCTTTCACATCTTCTCCTCCAACTTTCAGATTTGTGTGTTGTGTTTTGTGTCGCACATAGATGCATTAACACTGCTTCCCGAGTGGAGTCGTTCACTTCCACCAGGCGCCTGGCCGCCATTGGGAAGGCAGGGCTCCCCGCTGCATTCATTTGAATACGGTGGGCTATCTGGCAATTCTACTCACAGAATTCTGCTGGTTGTAAGAAATAACTAGCTAGTCGTTTAGACACAGGACCTAATTAATCTGGAACAATCGCTTTAGCCAGATCTCTGTTGCTTAGCAGCAACTGGGCTGCACCCAACTTTACCTTTTGTTTCTTATTCTACTGCAGGAGCCAGACTTCCTTTCTCACGTTTGCGTTCAAGCTCAACACCCAGCCTTCTCTGTACACTTATCCCAGTCAAAGAAGGTATTTCTGGTGGAACGTGTCTGATACTTATTTGGAGCCTGTGCAGTGGGGAGCTCTCTGGAGAGCCCCCACCCCCATTTCCCACTTCTCACTACACATTCCCAGCTAACAGATCTCTTCCCTTCCTAGTCTAGACATTACTCTGAGCCACAGAAAGGGTCTGGCAGAGAATTCAACTGTTGCAATTTAGTGAAATGAATAAATAATTTCTCAGCGTGGCCCGTGTAGCCCGGGTGTTGATAGTGGCAAAGGAGAAGGGGTTGTACAAAAAGGACTGACCAGGCATTCACCCTGTCATTTACTGTTTCCAGCCTGCCCAGAGCCTGCTGCTTTCTTGCTGCACTCAGTGCCAGGCTCCATGGCGGTTCCCCTGCCGTTCTGCATCCCCTACCCACACATCCGATACATCAATACATCTGATACATCCCCTACTCTCAAAGCTTTGACCTCAGAGAGATGGACCATGAGGCAGAAGAGGTCTCAGAACTGCCTGTCGACACATCAGTTCCGCCTCAGCATGAGCTCACAGGCTCCCTCCACTCTCTCGCAGCTTGCAGGCTCCAGATATCTTCCTTGTGCTAGTCTGTCTTAGAGTGAAACCCCTCAAATACGGTGGCATGAGTGACACGCGTGCATGTGCCATGTGCCTGTGCAAGACTATGTCATATAGCAGAGAAGTTTGGAAAGCACACACACACACACACACACATACACACACAAACACACAGAGGAAAGGGAGAAGAAAGAGAGGGAGCAGGAGGGAGGGAGAGATGGAGGGAGGAGAAAATGTGAAGGGAGGGGATGCTTGGTCTTAAATGCAAGAAGATTCATTTGATTGTGGGGAATAAAATTCTTCTGAGCTCCTTTTAGCAGAAAAGGAGCTTCCCTGGCAGATTCCGGAGGTGTTTCATAAAACCATGGGCAGGAGACAATGGAGCTCTGGAAAAAGGGGAAGTGGCAACTTCTCTCCTCCCTCCCAGCCCCATTTCCTGGCAGACCTGTTCCATTGCTTAGAAAACTCACAAGAAAATAATAAAAATAATAAGTTATTTTTAAAATTTTTGAAAGATCTATGAGGTGTCCTAGCAGGTAAAGACACTTGCTGGACAAGCCTAATGACCTGAGTTTGATCCCTGGAACCCAAGGTTGTTCCTGGGTTCCACATATGTGCCGTGACACACGAACACCCCACCCCCACCCCCCACAAATACACAGAGCCGTCTTAGTCCCAAAGTCACAGAACTTCCCAGTTCCAGGTAAGTTGGAGACTCTGAGTGTCCCTGACCCAAAATCTTGAGAGGAAGGGAAGCAAGAGGAGGATCACACACACACACACATGCACACACACACACACATACACACACAAACACACAGAGGAAAGGGAGAAGAAAGAGAGGGAGCAGGAGGGAGGGAGAGATGGAGGGAGGAGAAAGAGAGTAGGGAGGAGAGAATGTAAAGGGAGGGGATGGAGAGAGAATATGCTTGGTCTTAAATGCAAGAAGATTCATGTGTTTTTGCATCCCGACAACTTCCTCTCAAGAATATGAAAGGAGACAAATGGGGTTAAGCCACCCAGGCAGGGCAGGAAAAAAACAAATGACCTCCCAGTTTGCCATGAAAGTTGTGGAACCTACAAGTCTGAGGTTGCCTCCTGCCTCTTGGTGGACTTAGTAAGACGAGAGCACTCCAGGAAGCCTCCACAGAGAGTGTCGCTGCCCTACCCAAGGGGCTCCCTATCCAAGAGAACCACCATGAATGCTCAAAGATGTGTGCATTTACATTTCCAGCCATGCTAATGTCACTAGTAAAGAGCAGGAAGGGGACAGCAACAGTGACCTCAGTCTACTCTATTGGAGCAGAGTGAAGATTGCTTTGGGGAGATGGCATCTAGGGACATCGGTCTCCGAGCACCCATTTGAACATTTCCATTAGGGGGAGTAGCAACTTCTGTGGTTTGTCCTAGCTCTCTGGATCACGTCTCACTATGAGCCCAGCCTGGCATCCTGGAGTCAGGGAGATTTTTAGTCCTTACCTTGGCTGAGCCACTTAGCAGCTGAGGGACATCAATCAAGGGGCCTAATGTCACTAGGACTCAGATTCTTGTCTGCCAAATGGGGAAAACATCATACCATCTTCTAGTATGGTTGTAAGGAATCTTTAATAAGATGGTATGTGTGGAGTACTGTGAAGGACACTTGCCACACTGTTCATGGTGAAGAAGTGATGCTGAACGGTTAGGGATGGAGCAAAGGCACAGGTCCTGTTCGATCCCCAGCACTGTGCTGGGTGGTGGTGGTGGCACTGATTTTATTCTCAGTCAGCAACTCACCAATTCAAGAATGATTACTCTGCCAAGGAACAAGATGTCTGCACTGTACTGTGCTGGGTAGGGATGAACCCCCAGGGACAAGAGGCCTAGTAGGAAGAGGCTCACAAATCACGTGAGGACACCGAGTCCTGGTTCTGTCAGAATTCCCCATTCTGAGGAAGGCTATCTTCACCTTGTTGCAAAATGCAACATGCAGATTTGACAAGCGCAGCACAAACAAGCCTGGGGATAAAGGGAGGCAGCGAGGAGACAGAGGAGACAGAGAAAACAGCGAGAACAGCAAAGAAACTGAAAGCCTCCAAAAGAACAGTGTGGGAAAGGGGCCTCGGCATGGCCCGACAAGCCATTATTAACAGAAACTTCTGGAAACCTTTCCCCCACTTTACATTTTGCCAAAGATCATATTCACTTTGACGTTAGAAAGCCTTCGTTTGTTTTGTGTTTCCTCTCTCCGTAATTGAACAGTAGGCCGTCCTTTTGTATTGCGAATTGGCCTGACAAGAAGGAACATTATGACTTGGGAGAAGGCAAACAAACTCTCCCAACTCTGCAATTCTCCTAGGGAAATGCCTCAGGAACAGAGCTGGGGGTGGGGACTACACGTTGAGAGTTCATTCTGCTCCCTGCAGGTTTGGGATGCAGGGCCCCTGCTCTCTGGGGACACTGAGTCTCTTGACACTCTGCTGACTGATCTTCCTGCGGGTCTGGAGACTGAGGCTTGCGAGTCCTCCTTCCAGGTGCATGAATTTGGTGCATCCTGAGTCTTGCGGGGTTTGAGGGCCAGTACGCTGTGCTTAGTACACGCACCTATTAAATGACTTCCACAGCTGGGACAGCAGCACCCTGGGAAAACCCAGCTGGGTCCCTTCCCCATTCTTCTCTTCTCCATCCGTGGACCATCCGTGGTGAGCATGGACACCAAGGGACTGGGCCACATTAGGAGGCCCCAAGTGGACTTCCTTTTGGAGGGCCTTCTGTCTAGAATGGGGAAGAAAGCAACAACAGAGTGCACAGAGGCCACATCAGCAGCCAGGCTGGTTCAGGAATCAAAATCCTACCAAGTAGTCTCCAGTACTTCTCCTGATGGGATGCACATTCCTAGGCACAGGTTTGCCCTCTTTCAGGCTAGTTGGGTGCTGTGCAGGTGTGAGGGGCTTCCAGTGAGCTGCTTAGAAGGGGTCCTAAGCAGAAAGGAAATCAGCTGAGTACAGGCTGCTTACCGCCCCCCAACATACACACACACACACACACACACACACACACACGCTGCTAAGTCATTCATTAACTTACCTCAAACTCCACTAGGTTTTTGCCGAGCTGGGAATGATGCATCAGGCTAATTCAAAGCAATGTCCTGCTCAACCCTGAGAAAAATGAACTGGTACAGCTTTTGCTAGCACAGTGAAGGAGGGGTTGCAACTCGCACTGCTTTGGTTTCAGCCCTTGGGCAAAAAAGAACTTAGTCTGTGGAATCTGAGAAAACATAATCAAAGCCCAATAAATACAGGCAGGCCATGAGAATTAGCTGGAATTAGGAATGTGAGTGCCGGTCAGAACCGGCCCCCTCTCTGTTCTCTTCTTACACACTATTCTTTCCATAAAGACTAGCTCTGTCTGGTTTGGTGGTGCATTCCTAGGACCTCAGCTCCATCCCCTCACTTGGGAAGCTGAGGTAGGATGATCACGAGTTCTAGTCTAGCCTGAGCTATGCTGTAATAGCTTTTCAAAGAAAAAAGAAAGAAAAAGAAAATTGAGAAAGACTAATTCTGCCCACACGCAGGAAATCCAGGCCTAAGTACTCATTTCATTCTTCCTGTTTCAGAAAGCCCCTGTCTGTTGGTGTACTTTGTGTGGATGCCTTTGTTGGGCCAATCTTCTAGTGAATTATCTGCCTTCTAAAGAAACCATCTACTGGAAGGAAGGAGAAAGGGGCAACGGAATAGACAGGCAGACGCCTACAAGGTCAGAAAGCAATGGGAGGAACGTCCTCTTCTCTCGGGTAGGGGTTGCCAGACACCTGATAGGTAGTCAATGCATGGGACACGCTCATTGTTATGCATTCACATTTATCTGATACTCAAATGTGCTGGGGTGGCCTGCATTTTGTTTTGTTTTGTTTGTTTTTGTTTTTTGAGACAGGGTTTCCCAGTAGCTGTGGAGTCTGTCCTAGAACTCGCTCTGTAGACCAGGCTGGCCTCAAACTCACAGAGATCCGCCTGCCTCTGCCTCCTGAGTGCTGGGATTAAAGGCGTGCGCCACCACTGCCAGGCTAGGCCTGCATTTTTATGTACTCAGTTTGGCAGGCCTATCCCTGGGGCTCTAATAAGGGAGAGAGGTCTGGCTTCTGGGTGGCTTGATAGCAACATTGCTCAGTATCAGGAAAGTGGATAAAATCTCCAGTTGGTGTTTTGGACTGTAACTCCTGGGGCTAAATTAAGCAGCAGCAGGGACTTTGCTACCACTGCACACAGCTGTGTAACTGCATGCAAACAGTGCCCAGTGATGTACGGTGAGGCTGCTTTGGTTCCTGGGAAATTCCCAGAATGGAAAGAAGTCTGGGCACCCATGCCTAGGAAGGACAGGATCCCAGATCACAACCTTCATGCAAGTGACATCAGGCTTCCTGCCTCTTTCCTACAATCCAAATCCTTCTCTTGCCTCTTCAAGAGCAAGTGCCAATATATGAGGAATAACCTCCAGCCTACCCTAACTTATTAATCATATAAGCCCTGCCCAGAAGCAACCCTTCTCAAAATCCAGAGGAGTAAGAACTCACAGAACAAGACATCTAAGACCTAACTGTTGTCCATCTTCCTAGGTGGGCCACCATCCTGGATTCCTGGGAGAGTCATTCTGGGTCACACACCTAATCGTTGGAGAGAATGGACATTAGGATGGAAGAGGCAGCAGTCACTTCCCTGAAGGGAAAGCAAGGTGCTGCTAGCAGCAACAGGTAGAAGGAGGCATGGAGAGGCAAGCTCCCCAAATGCCTGCTCTAATGAGTCCGTGCCCCTGCCGTCCGTGCCCCTGCCATCCGTGTCCCTGTCCATGATGAGGAATGACACTCACTATCTTCACTGAGGCTGCTGCAGAGCACAGGGGAGGACGGGGGGGGCGCCACTCCAGAGGCTTGACAGTCATGAGGCTGACCCTGAGTGTGGTGGCTGGTTACTAATAATGCTCAAAACACTTTGGAAAATCCCACACACTAAAGAGCACATCAGGACAAGTCCTCAATGACATCACTCTGTCCAGGCACGGTGGCACGCCTCTGTGATCCTGAGAGGCAGAGGCAGGAGGATGGTGATTTCAAAGTCAGTCAGGGCTACTCCATAGCAAGACTTTGTCTCAAAAAAATAGCCTCTGCTGATTGAGAGAGATGTATAGGAAAATGGGGAGAGCTTGGGAAGAGGGGGTTCAGAGGAGAAGGAGGGGAACAAGAGAGAATAACGGGCCATATAATTTTAGAGTGTATATGTAGATATGGAATTGCCAAATAATTTTTTTAAATTTATTATGCATACAGCGTTCTGCCTGCATGTACACCTGCAGGCCAGAAGAGGACACCAGATCTCATAGATGGTTGTGAGCCACCATGTGGTTGCTGGGACTTGAACTCAGGACCTCTGGAAGGGTAGTCAGTGCTCTCAACCTCTGAGCCATCTCTCCAGCCTTTGCCAAATAATCTTTAAAAATCTAAATAAATAAGTGAGTAAAATGTCACCTTTGACGGTCTTGCTCTGCAGTGGGCATTTCTGATTGGGAAAGTAGGGTAGAGACTGATCAGTCACAAAGATCTCATTGCCACAGCCACCTGGAAGGAAGTGACCACCAGTCCCACTGCACATGAGTTATTGTATTGCTTGGCTTTTCCACTTGGACAAGGTGAACGGGGCTGTGTGTTATCCTGGGTAGGCCCACGAGTGTGATTCCCTTGAGGGAAGGGGCTGGGTGTCAGCCCTAGCAACCTTCTCTGCCCTCAGGTAAGATCAGTGAGGAGTGAGGAGATAGGTCTGGATGTTTAGACTCAGGACAGTCATCCTGCTCACCAACCCAAAGCTACACATGAAGCATTCGGAACACTGAGGTGGCGTGGAACTCTGTTCCTATCAATTGTGCTATTTGTTCAGCTAGGCGTATATTCCAGGGATGGAGCACACCTCTTATCCTGGCGCTTCAGAGGCTGAGGCAGGAGGATCTCAAGTGGGAGGCCACTCTGGGCCACATAATAAGATCCTGTCTCAAAAACAAGCAAATAAACGAAGCGAGATAGGCATCCAGTTGCTGCACCAAAGGTTACACGGTAGCAGTGGCTGCAACAAGACAGAGTGCACCCTCTCAGCCATGGCCTCGGTGTAAGCAGCTCCACGGTGTCAGCGGTCCGAGCCCATCCAGTCTTGTCCGTCTGCCATCCTCATTATGTGGCTCTGCCTTGAGGCTTCCGATGCCTGCTCCAGCTCCTGCCATCATGCCCAGGTTTTGTCCGGGAGAGGGGGAGCGTATGTCTTTCTCTTGAGGAGACTGCCCAAAAGGGCCACGCATCTCCTCCATCCCCTCATTTCCATCAGCTAGAGCAGGTCAAAGTTTTGCACAGGAAACCAGAAGTAGTGTTGGGCTAAGGGGTCAGGCGCCTCCTTAAGATTCTGTTTCACGGCTAAAGAAAGAAGAAACGGGCTGGGGCACTGCTCAGTGGTAGAGCGCTCACCTAGTATGTACAAGGGCCTGGGATGGACTCCCAGCACCATGCAGGGAGGCGGGGTGACTGCTAAGTGTTCTTCTTGTATTGTGTGTACTTGATTCAGCTTTTTTTCCCCCTTGAGAGAGGGTCTCACACTGTAGTCTAGGCTGACCTTGAACTCATGGCAATCCTCCTGCTTCAGCCTCCTGCCTGTTATACCACCATGCCTAGCTTTGACTCAGCTTTCAATGCTGACCTTCGGGGCACCCTTCCTTCTTCCTGCCGCCCTTCGGTCCCTAGTTCAGTTGACTTCTGTCCAGCTTCCTCCTTACTATCCGCTCCATGAGCAACTTCTAGTCCAGACCCCTGTCCCTGGCACATCTCTGGGGAATCCAGGCCCTCTAGACTCTAACCTGGACTTACTTTGGAAAAAGACAATCTGTTTGGACTCTAGTCTGTGGTCAGTGGACTCTACCAACTGACCCTAGCTAGTCCTCCTCCCAGCTGTTCACACCCCTGCTTCTTTCACCCCTCTGCCCAAAGAACCCCCAAGCGACAGCAAGGGGGACAGTGCGCTTGGTCTCGGCATCCACCAGGAGGCAGCTGATCTGACAGAATAAGTCATTTCTCTTTGGCCTTCCTTTCCAGCTTGGCCCACCTGGGACAGCAACCATGCCACCTCCACTCATTCACCCCTCCTCTCCTGCCCAGTCTCTCCCCAACATTTGATGACATTCTCTGCCCCAGGCAGACCTTAAGCTTGCTGAAGAACCCCACCCCCACTTCTGGCTGGGACCAGACGGGGCTGGGTGACCCTGGGCCTTCCCAGTAACCCATAGATCAAGGACGCTAAGTAGCAGCCTTGTTCTGCTTTGATGAACTGACACCGCTTTTTCCAGTCACAAGGGCAGCAGGTAGAGGCCAAATTTCCAGCAGGAAAAAAGGAGAAAGCAGAGGGGAGGGATGGAGGAAAAGGGGGGAGGTTGGAGGATGAGGGATGCTCCCAAAGGCCGGGACACCTTCTGCCATGTTTAGTTTGACTTGGTGGAAGGCTTAAGGGAGAGCAGAAAGAGCCAGGATCTCAAAGTTAGCTCAGAGGTGACTCCGAAATCCAGGCAGAAAGGAGAAATGTCTCTTGTTAATGGGAACCAGGTTCAAGATGGGGGTTGGGGGGAGAAGAATCATAAAGGAATGACGAAATTGTACAGTGCTTGCTATGACCTCCCACGAAGGTCCTGAGCAGCTCACCTCTAAGTCCCACTGCACTGCACTAATTTTAGCTTGTGCCCTCTGCTCTTGCTGCAGCGGCAGCTGGGTCAGTGTTAGGTCTAGGCTGGAGGTCCCAGAAGGAGAGAACTTCGGGCTGAGTGACTCAGAAGATAGGGATCCTCTAGTCTAGGGGTTTGCATGCATTTGCCTAAGCAATGCATCAGCACAGACTCACAGTCTATATTTAGCTGTAAGGAAATAACTTCGTCCTTTCTCCGAATGAAATGGGGGCTGCTTTCAGGTGGTCAGAGGTTCTCCTCTCAAGGAAGGCCACACAGTCATCTGAGCAATTGAACAGCCCCAGGGCATCCCCACAAGATTCCTCGCTTTTCTCCCACTGATGAAGTTTCCCAGCTTGTTAAGTGAGGAAACGAAACCCCTCTCAACTTTACAAGGTGAGAAAGGGCTCTTGGAGTTCTCAGAAATTAATCCCTAAAACTGCTGTGTTTGCAGTGAGAATGTAGAGCGGGTGGGGCACACAGTACAACACATCCAAGAAAATCAAGCTAAAATCCAGCCTCTTCCTCTTCCTTTCTGGTCCCTCTACTCACAGCCTGCAAGCTGTCTGCAGGTGGGAGGTTCTGGGTGCAGGGCACTGGGTAGGGTCGGGGGTACTAATGGACTCATTCATCACCGGGTGCCTTAAAGCGCTTAGAACAACAGCAGCTGATCAGGTCGAGACAATAAGAAGGCAGGGCGCTGTCGGAGCGCGACTAGGAAGCACCCTCAGAGTGGGTGTAGGAGCTGAGTGAGTATTTCCAGAAAAAAAAAAGGAGAAGAAGAAAAATAAGAAAAGGCGCTCTTGAAGAATGAGTAAGACTAGAGGGTGGGGGAGTAGGTGCCCTGAGTGTGTAGGCTGAGGGGAAGGCATGAGTAAGCATGGGGACTTGAAATAGCCTGGCAGACCCAAGCCTGGCCACCCAGGCGACGGGGACCATGTGCCATCCACCCCGGGCCTGACATCATCCTGCAGGCAGTTTTAAGCAATAGGGGTCTGGTCCTTTTGAGCACGGTGTCTCTGGCTCTTAGGCGTAGGGTTGGCAGGCTGGAGGCCAGTGAGGAGGCTGTTGCAAGCACCCAGAAAAGGGAAGCATGCAAGCAAGGGCATGGACAGGAGCGGAAAGAAGAGAGAGAGAAAATCCTAGAAGGTGTGTCAATAGAACCGGCTAAGTGGGTGGAGATCAGAGAGGGGAGGGACCAGGCCACCTCTGAGGATCCGACCGCTAACACTGTTTTGTTTTGTTCTTCTGCCTGAAAGTATGAGAGACTGAAAGCCGAGGAGGAGGAGGCTACCAGGGGGACAGAAGGGTAGGGCAGATTTTTTTCTTTTCTTTCTTTCTTTCTTTCTTTCTTTCTTTCTTTCTTTCTTTCTTTCTTTCTTTCTTTCTTTCTTTCTTTCTTTCTTTTTAACAGCCAAATAGAGCAGTTAGGCGCCACTCAGGCTGAGAAGCCTCCTGATTGGTGAAAGCAGCAGCTTCTGCTGCTTTCAAATTCAGGCAGCATCCTGCAGCCTCTAGAGGATCTAATTCAATTCAACAAATGCTATTGAGCACCTACTCCTAATGGGGAGAGGGAAGGGAGCGTTCCACCAATTACTGACGACTTAAATTGTATTAGCAAAGTGTTAAGTGCATTTACATGTAATCTCATCTCCAGTCACGGCCGCCTCGAGAAACTGTCATTCACCTGCAGGGATCTGTTTTGGTCAAGTGACTTGCCCAAGTGTGTAGAGAGCAGTGCCTGGATGAGAACAGGGGTTAGAAGTTTCCCTCTCTCGTTCCACAACAAATTCAGAAGGTTGCAAATGCCTGGTGTATAAACTATTTTAAGCAAAACAGGGAGTTCACTGGCTTACTTAACTAGAAAGCGTGCCAGTCAGCTGACTCCAGGCTCAGCTAGAGTCAGGCCCTCCTACCAAGCTGTCAGTTCTCACACTTGCTCAAAAATGAGTAAATCCTTCAGCTCCCTTAACGTTCCTCTTGGCTTATAAGGCGGCATAGCTTGACAGCTTTGGAATCCCACAGCCCGAGTTCAAATCTTGACTCCAGCAACCTACTTAGGTGGGTGGTGTTAAGCCCATTGCTTAACTCTTTACTCTCCTGCATGGAGCCAGCACTTCTCTCAGACACATACAGCAGTGGGGTTCATTCCTGGGGACTCAGGGGGCCATTTTTCACCTTGTAATTTGGGGAGAAATCTCACATTCTCACCTTACAACTGTTTCGTGCAATACTGGACATAGATGCAGGACTTCATGCATGCTAGGCAGAACCTCCTAATCAGCTCACCTCCGAGGGCCCTGTGGGGAGTAAAGGAGATTCTCCGCACAACGTGTTCATAAAGGGGTCTAGCTCAAAGTCAGCACCTCAACATGTCAACTATGATTCTTTCTATCCCTGCACTGTTTAGGGTGGGTTTTATTCTTTTCCATGACATAGCCCTTCCTCCACATAGAGATGGACAGAGGAATTCCCTGGCTGTAACATCCTTATAGCTTCTGGACTCAGAAGAAAGACTTCTCTCTGTCCAAGAATATAGCAAATCTCCAAGCAGACTGGTCAGTTCTGGGTAGGTATGTGCTTGCCCCAGCAACCCTTTCTGACGTCAGAGGCTGGAGGATTCCCACTAGCCAGCCTCATCCGTGGCTGCACTCTGTGGGGGTGTGGGCAAGACTCCACAATTCCCAGCTTCCCTTGGGCCATGGAGAAGGAGGAGGATTCCTTAAAGATGAAATGTGCTGGGTGTGGTGGATGGCACAGGCCTGTAATCCCAGCTCCTTAGGAGGCGGAGGCAGGGGATCCAGAATTCCAGAACAGCCTGAGATACAGAGCAAAGCTCTGTCTCAAGATGAGGTTGGGTTCAGGATTCTGTGAGGATGAACTAACACATGCTCACCACTCTGTGTTAGGGAGTGTTATAAAACGTGTAACAAGAAGTGAGGGAGGCAGAGCTTCCTTTCTGTGAACATGTACATCAAACAAGAGAAGACAGGACAGGTCACATTTGGCTAGAAGCTACAGTGGGACACATACCTAAGGCAAGGACCACTTAGAGCCTGTGAGTCAGATAGCACTGAGAGCGTGTGGATGACAGAGGCCTGGCTTGTGAAGTTTCAAAGGAAAAGCTCTGTTGGGGCTGTTGGCGTGATATTTTGAATTAAGATTTGGTGGTTCTGGTCAGCTGGGGCTGAAAAACCAGCAAAACCAAAATTCAACAATGTAAAAAGTTCTGTGCCAGGTGTCTGGGACCCATTCATGGTCCTCCAAGCTCCACAGGGTCTCGGCAGCAACCGTATCACAGCACACAGCTTGTCTTGTAGGCTCAGGCTTGCTCCAACCATAGTACTGGAATCTCCAATATGCCTGGGTCTCCTCTACAACTGGACTTCATCTTCACTAACAGCCTCTCCTAGGCTCTCCACTGGGATTCCAGCCTTGTCCTGTAGTGCCAAGCCTCAGCTGCTCTCCATGCCCCTCCATGCCTGCAAAACCAGCACCCCCTGGATGACTCCTAAACTTTACCAAGTTCAGCTGCCAGCATGAGATGAAGCCCAGATCTCAGCTCAGTGACGCTGGCCTTGTCTTAACCATCCCCAGCTGACTGCCGTCATCTGTCGTAGCAAAGCAAAGGTTTCACTTTGATTTAGTGGTGACTATGTTACAGATCGTTTAGAGAGGCTTTTGAACTTTCAAAAAGACTTCGGATGTTTTAAAGAGATAGAACTTTTAAAGCTTGAATTTTTAAAGACGATGAGGCTTTCAGAAGTTGGAATGTGTGGCTGGAAAGATAGCTCAGCAGTTAGGCACACATCTGCAGCGCTCACAGAGCATCCCAGCACCCGCAGCTGTTGGTAACTCCAGTTCCAGGGCCTTAGATGTCCTCTTCTGACCTCCAAGGACCTCTGAACACAATGGTGCACATACACACACACACACCACACACATACAATAAAATAAATAAATATATTTTAAGGTTGGAATGTTTTATATTGTGATGCAACTATTAATATGTGATCTTAAGAGTCAACATGAAAGGAAAGGCTATGGTTTAACTGCGATGTGTTTGTATGTCAAGTCTACAAGGGGATCAATCGTACCGGCTAGTTTTAAAGGCTACCTAACACAGGCAGTGTCATTTGGGAAGAAAGAATCTCAGTTGAGAAAATGCTCCTATCATGTTGGCCTATGGGTACGCCTGTGGGGCATTTTCTTAATGCTTGATGTGGGTAGGCAATGCCATTCCTGGCTGGGTGGTTCTGGTGGGTGAGGCCTTAAAGAGCAAGAAAGTTGTGGTCTCTGTGTAGTCTCTGCTTCCGTTCCTGCCTCCAGGTTCCTGCCACAAGTTCTTGGACTGACTTCTTAGACTGCAAGTTAAAAGATGAAATGAGCTCTTTCCTCCCCAAAAAACTTTTGGTAGTGGTGTTTTACCACAGCAATAGAAACCTTAGCTGAGACAGGGTAGAAAACAATGAAGCTGGGGTAACAGCACATTCAGAAGGCAGGTTGAGGTGGAAGAGCATCTGATTAGTAGTTTGGAAAATAAGCAGCTAAACATGGATATTAAATTACCAAGATTGGGAGTGGGGTACTCACAGCGCGGAGGAACCTGGGAGTCAGACACTGAGGTTACTTAGAGTCCGACAGTTAGGCGAACTGTTATCTGGAAAGGGAGAAGCCAGGGTAAGCTGGTGGCCAGATGGCCAAAAAAAAAAAATCTCCTTAATTTTTGACCCCCAAAGTCCTCCAGAGACTTCTATATGGCTCATGTGAACTCCAGTTCATCCAAGCCAAGAGAAGCTGACTTTTTAAAAGTGGTTTTAATCTATGACAAATATGCAACTCTTCACAATATACATTCACTCCTTCGCTCACACATGTAGCATTTGTTGGACCAGGCATGGAATCTTCAGCTTCAGCACATTTAACATGTATGGGGTGTTGCGCTGAGTTCTGAGGACTTGGTTTCTGACCCTGATATGCTCAGGGTGTGGTGCAAACTGGGATTTGGTTTACAACTGTTGATCACTCTAAGTTTTCCACTATGGAGAGAAAATAATTGAGAGGTTTTTTGTTTTGTTTTGTTTTGTTTTGTTTTTTGTTTCCAGTCCTGGGAATGAAACCTAGGGCCTCATGCATGTTAGACACGTGCTCTAACCACTAAACTATATCCCAAGCCTGATTTATGTCCCCAGCCTGAGATACTTTTTTAAGAATGTTTTTGAGACAGGGTTTCATTTATTCTAGACTTGCCTGGAACTTGCTAAATAGTAGAGAAGGACCTTGGACTCCTGACTCTCCAGCCTCCACCTCTCAGTGGTAGGATCTCAAGGGTGAGCCACTATGCCTGGTTTTGTGAGGTGCTTGGGGTGTGAATGCAGAACTTAGCAAGGCACTGAGGAGCCAGGTGAACTAGACATTTTTAGGTTGGTTGGTTGGCTCTGTTTCCTTGAAACAGAGTCTTGTAACGTGGCTCATGATCTGAACTCAAGACCTCACTGCTGCTTCCTCCTGTGCTGAGATTCAGGCACCCACCATCACCTCCAGCTCACCAGTCAGCGTTTAAGGAGGAAAGGACCTTTTACACAGTTTCGGGGCTTTCTTCTGGGTCTGTGGTGACTCAGCACAGGATGGTAGGAACACATGGCAGACAGGTTGCTCACTTCATGAAGCCAGAAACTGAAACAAGAGGAGTGGAGACTGAGATCCCATTTCCCCTTTGCAGGGACAGTCCCAATGACTGACTTCCTTCTATTAGGCCCAGCTCTTAAAGGTTTCACGCCCCCCTCCCCGAAACAGTGCCACTCCTTGGAACCAAGTCCTAAACAAACGCCTTTCAGACCCAAGCCATAACTGAACATGGTAGCACACGCCTGTAATCTTAGTTCCCCAGGAGACTGTAGAGAGGATTTGAAAGCTGATGTCATCCTGGACAACTTGGCAAAATTTCCACTCAAAATAAAATTAGCAGGGGCTGAAGAAAGGGCTCGGCACCTAGAAACACTGACGGTTCTTCCAGAGGACCCAAGTTTAGTTCCTAACCCTCATAGGGTGGTTTACAACCAACTGTAACCTCAGTTTCAGGACCTCCAACATCCTCTTCTGGCCTCTTTGGATACCAGGCATGCACGAGGTACACACACATGCTTGTAAGCAAAACATCAATACACATATAATAAAAAGTAATAAAGAGGTTTTTTAAAAACAAGCTGGGCACAATGGTACACACCTTTAATCTCAGCACCAGGGAGGCTGAGGCAGGCAGATATCTGTGAGTTCGGGGCCAGTCTGGTCTACACAGTGAGTTCCAGGACAGCGAGGGCTACGCAGAGAAACCCTATCTCAGGGGGAAAAATTAAATTATATTGAATATTGTATGCATGTATGCTTCTACCTCTGTTTGAAACATTGTTTATGTATTGATATACATATATATATTTACCATACTGCAATGTACATTACTACCTCCGATTAAGATACTTATACATTGTTTATATTTGAAAGTCATTGTTCTCATTTATTGCACAGGTATTGAGAATTATAGATCAATAGTCATCTATGTTTGTTATATTTATAATTAGACTAATCAGGTTCTTTAGATACATACAGATTATATTCAGTATAGATAGATAATCTTCAACCTCTTCAAGGAGCTGTAGAAAATGGCCTTTAATCTAATTTAGAGTTTCGTAGTTTCGTGACAATGAGACACAATCACTCCAGGCAACACCAATCTATTCCCGAGAGAATGTTGAGCACCACAGACCCTCCACCTGGAGCCTTTCTTCTTGGCAGAACTGGCCTTTGGGCAAAGAAATGCCCATACCTCAACCACTGACAGAGATACAGAGTATCCATAAATGGATAAAACAGAACTGTCATATCCTGCCAAGACAGGGTAAGATAGTTTTGAAAAGTTTCTTGCCTTTAAAAATGGTATGTCAGTTACTTTAGGCCTTAGCCAAAGTTGGTGGCTTCAACATCGCAAATGAATCTTTGGGTGATTGCCCAGGTAGTCAGTTGTCTCCGTCATTTGTTGCACATTTTGGAAGTTTCCCAATTACACTTCCTGTCCACTCAAGTAATATTGTTTCCCTTCTCAGATCTTTGATGGAGTTGAAGATTAAATAATTATCATTACCTTCCTCACAATTTAGCCAAGCTTAATTTCAATGCAATAGTTAGACTCCTTAAAATGTTTATTAAAACTTTTGTTATGAATTCCTTGCTTAATATTGTTTATTGTTTGTAATTTTGCATTTGGTGTCTGTTCCTATTGTATATAGCTGTGTTGGGTTTGGATTGATCTTGTTTAGACAAAAGGGGGAGATGATGGGGGGAAAACCATTAACCAATCACATCAAGTTGGGGTGTGGCCACTTGGACCCCAGGTGGAAAATCGAGAGAACACAGGTGTGTTCTCTCTCCATGCAGTGTCCGCAGGACAGATAGGACTTCAGCATGAGTAGCGTGAGTTTCCCCCCTTTCATTCATTAAAAATACCCGTTCCTATTGAGCTGGCTTGGTTATTTATTTGTGCCGACCTAATACATCTACTATCAGACTCCCTTAAGTTTGATTGTCAATCTGAACTGAGTTTTGTTTACATCTCTTCTTGATTTGTTTCTCTGACTACCTTGACACCTGCAGAGACCCTCTCAGATAAGAGATAAGTAACTAAAGAAGATATTATGATGTCAACCTCTGTCTTCTTCATGTGTCTGCATGGGCAAGCATGCACGTGCACACACACATACGCATTCAGTCCCATGTTGAAGTCTGGTGAAGTCACTCATTAAGATGTGAAGGGATCATTAGGTCTGTGATTAGATCAACAGATTAATCCACTTATAGATTAATAATTTGATGGTATTATTGGATGTGGTGGGAACATCCAGAGATGGAGCCTAGTTGGAGGAATAGGTCACTTGTGGCATGTTTTAGGGACTATGTCCTGGGTCCTTTCCTTCCCGCATACTCCATCCCCACCTCACCCTTTCTTTCTATGATTCTTGGCCACCAGGAGCTGAGGAAACTTTGCTCTGCCAAGCCATTTCAACCAGTTACATATGCCTGGCCCAACCACAGCCCAGATAGCACAACCAGCAGCCCATGGGCTGAACCCTCTGAAACCATGAGCTAAACGAGACTTTCCTCCTTCTAAGCGGTTCATCTTAGGGGTTCATCACAGCAACAAAAAGACTTTCCTCCTTCTAAGTGGTTCATCTTAGGGGTTCATCACAGCAACAAAATGCTGACTAATACATAAGAGTATTGTCTCCGTTGGTGTTCTGCTGCTGACCAATAGACAACTCTTATAAACCATGGCATGACCACAGCAACTTTTATAAAGGAGAGCATTTCATTGGGCCTGGCTTATAGTTTCCGAGGTTTAGTCTGTTTCATCATGGTGGCATTCAAGCAGACATGGTGCAGGAGAAGTAGCTGAGAGTTCTACATCTGGATCCACAGGTAGCTGGAATAGAGAGAGATTTGGGGCTGGCAGAGGCTTCTGGGACCTCAAATCCCACCCCTAGGGACAAACTTCCTCCAATAAGGCCATACCTCCTAATCCTTTTCAAATAGTGCCACTCCCTCATTCAAATGTATGAGTCTATGGGGGCCATTCTTATTCAAACCATCACAATTGGTATGGGGGAAGTGGGGCCATTAATGTTAACTTTACCTGACAATATAGTTCAGGAGCCTTTGGTACCGGTTTGCAGAAGTTTGGGACAATTTAAAGAACCAGACCAGAGAAACCTTGAATGCTGTGCACACCTGAAGCTCACTGGAGGATGCTAATGTAAACTCAGCTGACCAGAATGCAGTCAAGTCTGGGTTCCTGTGGATTCAGATGCTAATGAGGACTCCATTGGTTTGGGTTTAGAGACCATTTGTGCAGCATTGTAGCAAAGGACTTCTCTACACTTGATCTACTGAGACTTTGGGGAAGCTGAGTTTAAAGGTGACAGACTAACCTACCAAAGTAGATTTCAAGACTATGGCGTAGGTATTTGTGGTGATTCGAATAAAAATGGTCCCTATAGGCCAATAGGGAGTGGTACCATTAGGAGGTGAGGCCTTGTTGGAGTAGGTGTGGAGTCGTTGGACAAAGTGTGTCACTAGGGGGTGGGCTTTGAGGTTTCGGAAGCTCAAATCTGGCCAGTGTGTCACTGTCTCTTCCTGCTGCCTGCGGATCCAGATGCAGAACTCTCAACTACCTCTACAGCACCGCGTCTGCCTGCATGCTGCCATGCTTCCCACCATGATGACAATGACCTAAACTTCTGAACTATAAGCCAGTCCCAATTAAATGTTTTCCTTTATAAGAGTTGCCATGGTCATGGTGTCTCTTCACAGCAACAGAAACTCTAACTAAGATATTATTGCTGACTACTTTTAGCCAGGCTTAATATAAGAATTGGGAGCAAAAGACCAGAATGAAAGAACTTGAAGAGACGTGGTACGGGGGAAGTGGGGCCATTAATGTTAGCTTCCCCAGGCAAGACTGTATCTCCTAAAGACTCCAAAATCTCCCCCAAACTACCAACTGGGAACCGAGTGTTCAAATACATGATCCTATGGGGGACACTACTCATTCAAACCAGAACACCACCCTTCTCAAGCTCCAGGGCATACAATTATACATGTAAAAGATTTTTTCTTAAGAAGAGGGTACCTCGGGGCACCCTGCTTTCACCATGCAACCTAGGAACTTGTTTCCCCAGGATTCATTTCTTTATCATGACCAGCCCTCCAGGCACTCAGGGGTCTATGTGGGAGGAAACATTACTGCTCCTCCTGGCATCAGATCTTGGCATTATCCAATCAGTGTTGATTTTGCAGGTATGGAGAACGTAAGAGCTGTGGGGTCCCAGAAGCTTCCACTTAGATGTCAGAGGAGAGCCTGGGGATGCAGGCAGTGTGTGATAGTATCAGATTCTCAGGTGATGTCAGAGGAAAGCCTGGGGATGGATGCAGGCAGTGTGTGACAGTATCAGATTCTCAGGTGATGGAGAAAGTTATGAGAGTGAAGCTCAAGATCTGGTGGAGATTCCAAGGTACCAGATTTGTCAGCAATGAGAAACATGTTCCAAGAAAAGCCACTGGCAGCAATCAGAGTAGCCCAACAGAGAGCCATGTGGGCTGCAGCTGGGAGGCCGTAGGAGTGGAGATGCCCCAGCCCTTTGGAGTTCACACTGGCCCCATCGTCCTGGTTGCTATGGGATTTAACACTTGTCCTGATGGGTTGTGGTCTTACTTTGGTCCCATCAACTCCTTTCTGTATTCCCATTTCTTCTTTTTAGAATGGGAATGTGGCCTTGTAGGTGGCTCAGTGGATAAAGTGTTTGCCATGAGTGTGAGGGCTGGAGTTTGTCTGGGATGCAGGAGGCAGAGACGTAGCATCCCTGGGGCAAGTGGCCTAGCTGGACTAGTTAGAGTTAATGAGCTCTGGGTTCAGCAAGGGGCTGCGCCTCAACAGATAGAATAGGAGCTATGGAGGAAGACACTTGACATCAAGTTTGGATCTCCACAACCACATGTATACATGTGCCTACACGTGTGCATGAATTCATACACACATGTATGCACACCACACAATATATGATAGAAGATAAGAACCGGCTCTTTTTTATTTATTTATTTATTATGTATACAATATTCTGTCTGTGTGTATGTCTGCAGGCCAGAAGAGGGCACCAGACCTCATTACAGATGGTTGTGAGCCACCATGTGGTTGCCGGGAATTGAACTCAGGACCTTTGGAAGAGCAGGCAGTGCTCTTAACCACTGAGCCATGTCTCCAGCTCCTAAGAACCGGCTCTTACAAGTTGTTCTTACCTAAAAACAAAGCAAAAGATGGGGCTGTTTAACCCCCTGCCAAAGCATGTTGGGAGTGCGGGACCTGAGTTTTTAGTTTTTCAGGGTCTCAAAGCTAAGAGTTTGCCTTGACTTTCAGAGACTTTGAAATTCAACTTTTATTATTATTATTGCTATTATTATCATTACATTTCTTTTCTGAGACAGGTTTTTTTCAGGCTGTCCAGGAATTGGTTCTGTGGACCTGGCTATCCTCAAACCCAGAGATGGATCCTCCTGCCTCTGCTTCCTGAGTGCTGAGATTAAAAGTGTGTGCCACACCTGCCTGGAGTGAAATCAGACTTTTGAGCAACAGCGGAACTATTGGGACTTTAGGGAGGGAATGGGTGCGTTTTGCATTATGAGGTGAGCATCAGGCTTTGGAGGGCCAAGAGTGGAATGTTATGAGATGGGTATGGACCTCAAAAGGAGTCTGAAAATGAATTAAGATAAGTCTTGCCCCTTTTAAAATTTTTGCCTTGGGTATTTGTCAGTGATGAGAGAATCTAACATAGCAACACATCAAATTCATATCCCAGAGCCTGACAAAAATAACGATAGCTTGCCTGTTTCTTGTATCCATGAAATCCATGTGCATTTTTTGTTTGTTTTTCTTTCCTTTTTGTAGTGCTGGGGGTCTAATTCATTTGAATGCCCTAGAGAAGCACCCCACCACTGAGCTACACCCTGGCATCTAGGTGAAATCCACACCTGGAAAAGGCACACAACGTTCGGAGTCTGGACGTCACTGGAGCGCAGCTCCTGGTCGGTGAAAGGCCATTCACCGCTTACGCTCCCTTCTCGTTCCCAGGCCCTGCTCCTGGTTCCTCTGTTTCCATCCGCCCTTGAGTGGTGCCTGGGCAGAAGAGGTTTTAATCACCAGAGCTCTCAGCTCTACAAATGTAGAGACCTGACAGACGAGAGCTGCTCAGACCTTCCACTGCAGCCTCTCCTGCTCTTCAACTACATAGCACCCTTACTTCTAACAGAAAAATCGAATCGAATCGTGCCATGCTGGGGTCCTTGTGCTTTAAAATGCCAACAGGAGGTGAGCACAGCAGGGACTCTTGGCCAACTCCAACTTCCTCCTCCTGCCCTGCTGTTTGTGATGGGAGCTGGACAGCGATTTATCACAGTAATGAGAGCTGATGCCGATACTCCGGTGACTGATGGCCACATTGCCTGGAGTATGTCTCCCCGGCTCTCTCTTCACCGGAGAGTAATTGTGGAGGGATGGTGGAGATGGGGGAGGCTAAAGGCTGAGGCAGGGAGAGTCACAGCTCAGCTTCTCCCCAGCCCTCAGGCAGGAGAGGCAGAAGGGACAGAAACTGATGGCTCATAGAGAAAACAGCAAATCCATCCGTGTAGAAGGGCATTTTATCTCTGCCTTCCTAATGGCCTCCAACATGCTCGCTGTAGAAAAATCCATCTCTGTAGAATCTGGAAATACGGATCAATGTCAAGTGAGGACCGCAAAAGTAGTCGAGCAGGAAGAGGCTGTTCATGTCCACTTCACAGACAGCCCAAAGGGAAGGACCCAGAACTGCAGCGTGGTGGATTGCGGAAGGCTGAGGGAACATCACTCCACCCAACAAAAGTAGTTCAGGTGACAATTTATTTTCCAAGGAAACACTCCAGAAAGCTGCCTTGTGTGTGTGTGTGGGGGGGGGGTGTCCATTTATGCCTATGCCTGGAGAATGGGCTCAATCGTTGTAACTGTGCAACTTTTTAGAAAGCTCTGGATGACTAGGAATGGAGGTGGTGAGTTAGGTTGTCCAGTGCTGGTGTATTCTCAGGACACCCTGATCAGTCTTGACTGGGATACCATGGGTCAAAAGTGTCTCTTCAAAATTCATGTCCAGTGAGGAGTGGCGGTAAACTGAACTCTCTTCCCCTGGGCTCTGGTGGGGGAGTCTGAGGAGGAAGGGAACCTGCCCTAACTAAGTTTCTATTGCTGTGATAAACACCATGACCGAAAGCAACTCTGGGAGCAAAGGGTTTATTTCAGCTTATAGGTCGTAGCCCTTTGTGGAGGGAAGTCAGGGCAGGGACTCAAGGCAGGAGCCTGGAGGCAGGAACTAAAGCAGAGGTTATGGGAAAATGCTACTTATGGATTGCTCAACCTGCTTTCTTATCCATCCAGGACCACCTGCTCAGGGTGGCACCATCCACAGTGGGATGGGTCCTCCCATGTTAATCAGCTATCGAGAAAACGCCCAACAGACTTGCCTCTAGGTAATATGATAGGGGCATTTTCTCAATTAATGTTCCTCTGCCCAGATAATTCTGGCTTGTGTCAAGTTCTCTCTCTCTCTCTGTCTCTCTGTCTCTCTGTCTCTCTGTCTCTCTCTCTCTCTCTCTCTCTCTCTCTCTCTCACACACACACACACACAGACACACACACACACACACACTAATGCAACCAGGACAGAATCCCTTGGAAGGGAGGTAGCTGATGCCAGGTTGAAAGAGACATTGTACTTCATTCAGTCCTAATGCATGGGACAGTTGATGAGGGAGGTAGAAAGAGTAACCTTGCCCTGAGATCTTTGGTTTCCTAGAAGAAAAGGGTCTTTACCATCACATCTTGGGAGGAATGGCTGAGAAGATATCGAGGGGAAAGGAGAGGTCCAAACACAGGACACTAAAGCATCATGGTCACAGTCATGTATCTATGTCAAGTTCTCTGTCCTATCTCCCGCTCCACACCCCTAAGCTTCTCAGACTGCCTGTTCCAAATGCTTGGCTTAGGAATGTGGGCACCAACTGCTTGGCTGTCATCCCTCCACCCAAAGCTGTTCAGGGTTGGTGTGGGACTTGAATTCTGACCCCTTTGTCTGACCCAGTTCTTTCTTCCTGCAGCCTTCTACCCAATCATCAATGGAGGCTGGGAAAGCAGTGGGTGCAGGGACTACAAGCTCTTGGCTCCCTTCTGCCTTCCCCTGTTCCTTGAATATGGAAACCCCAGCAGGGGTCCCCTTCCTGTTTACACTGCAGCAAGGTCATGGTCTCTGTGGAAATAGTCACAGGACCAGTATAGTGATGGGTTATTTCATTTTGGAAAAAAACAAAACAAAACAAAAAGCCTGTTGTACCATATCTTCAGAAATTCCTGTATGTTCCTGCAAAGGAATTCTATTGACAAGGTAAGAGAGGCCAGGGACCCGGGTCTGGTCCGGTCCAGTGGTCTAGTCTCTAAGAGGACATGAGTTGTCAGAATTGCTAGGCCTGGGTATTGCCTGGATCTGCTCTGAGGCCTGATGCCTTGGGCCCATTTTCCAGGGAGAGGGGCCTGCTGGAAGGGAGGCAGCTTCACTAATTACTAATAAATGTCTTTTGTTCTTAATGAACAGTCTGTCTTCTGCCCCCAACTTGGTTCAGTCTCTTGCTTTCTAGGAATGGAACGGCCCCAAGGTCCAGTGGGGGTGGGAACACCCACTCCTTGCTCCCCTGCCAATCATATCCTTTCAAAGAACTTGGAAGCCAGGGCTCTGGTTTTCCCTGGGGGGAGTTTGTGGGGAGAGAGAGGCCCTGGAAGCTTCAGGGATGACAGAAGGAGGTAAATGGAGGGGAGGAGATACGACATCTTGGTAAGAATGGTGAGCAAGCATTACCAGATTCCTGCAGGAAGCATGCTTTTGAGTCTGCCCCTTGCTTTTTTTTCACCCGAGGGCATGATTGTCCCTTTATTGCCCCTTTATTTCCCAACAGCTCAGGTGGGAGAATTCTGGAACTAGCTCACATTTTATTCTGGGCTAATTTGAGGGGCGGAAGGTGGCAGAGAGGCAGCGATGAGTGGTTAGAATGCAGTCACTCCCTCTCTCTGTGTTTTGAGGTTGCCAAGGAAACCACACAACGATCTGTGATCTGCATCTTCTATTTTGTTATCCTTCCCCCCCAGCAAACTTTAGGAGGCCAAACCAGTGGGAGTGTTGGCAGAGCCCAAGACGGTGGGCAAGGGCGGGGGGGGGGGTGGTGTCTGACGTCCTCCCACACAGCTGAACATGCGTGTGTGCACACACACCACACACACAGAGGCCTGCACATGTGGAGTTCATGCCATCCCTTAAGTCCCCTCCCTTCAACACACACGTGGTTCCAATCCCAGCCCTACCCACTGAGAGTAGAAAGAAATGAAAAACAGATTGGAAAAACACCCACTCTGCTCACCCCAAGCCGAGGCATGCTCCCCAGGCTCCCTCCTCCTCTGCTCTGAACCTGCTGGGCTGACAGGGCACAGGTACCACCCCACAGACGACCGAGGGACGAATCCCGGGGAGCTGGAAAAAGCAGATGATACAAGAGGTTCCTGTGGGAGTCACACGTGTGACCCTGAGAAGGGCACCGAGGTTGGCTTAGTGTCACAGCTTCTCCATGGCACTGCAAGCTCAATCATTTTCTGGGTGCCATAAGACCAGGTCAAATGATCTGAGGTTCAGCTTTGCGCTTTCTTGGCTGAGGACAAAGGGCCACTTTCCACACATCAGCCACAAAGCCTGGTGATGGGTGTATGTGTGTGTGTGTGTTTACATATGAGGATGGGCATGCATGTGGAGGTCCAAGGTGGATTTCTTGAATCATCTTCCACCACTCTTCCACCTTATTCTTTGAGACAAGGTCTCTCAGTCACACCCAGAGTTCCAGGAAATAGCTGGTCTTCCTAGACAGCTTGTTCCGGGGAATCCCCCATTTCTGCTCTCCAAAGCTAGAGCTACAGGTGGGCGGGCCACCATGCCAGCGTTTATGTGGGTTCTGGGAATCCAAACTCTAACCACTGAACCATCTTTCTGGGTCCTGGTGGTTGTTTTTCCTGGGAGGCCTGAGGGTTTGGTGCATAAACAACTGGGGAACAGTTGGAGGCGTCTGATGTGAAGTAAGAGGTTTGCACAGCCAGCCTGGGGTGGATCCTACCTAGAAGGCCAAGACCTGTTTACAATTAAATAGTAGGACAGGCATGGTGACACACGCCTTTAATCTCAACACTCAAAAGATAGAAGCAGAAGGATCTCTTTGAGTTCCAGGCTAACCTGGTTTACATAATGAACTCCAGGACAACCAGGGCTACATAGAGAGACCCTGTCTCAAAAAACAAACAAACAAACAAAAAAAGTCTTAGGCATCAGCTTCAAAAGTCAGGAAAAGGGATGTTGGTGAAGGGAAGGAGATCTTCTGTCACGTGACAGGGCTTCACGATAAGGTGCCCAGGCTGGACCCATTCCTCACTACCTACATCCCAGCCACAGCAGGTAATTGCTGCTCAGGTGTGCAACACTCCCCACAGGCCCAGCGTGTTTACCAAGGCATTTGCTGGATTATCCTATCTTCATGTCTGTCTTCCTCACTGGACTGAGAGTTTCTTTGGGGGTCTTCCCTATTCCATGACCCACAGTGGGTGACCCTAGTGAAAGCCCAGGAAGTTTGTGAGTGAGTTCCTGAATGAAGGAGTCCACATGTCTGCATGAGTCTCCTCCCATGGTAGATGCTCGGTTTATAACCTGTCAAAAACCTGGTTGAGTGGGCTGCATGGGAGCCTCACCATGGAGACTGAAAACCAAGGAGTGAAGCTAGCTTAACAGTATTAGAGAGAAAGGCAGTTAGCAAATGGCCCTGATCACTAAAGGGTTGTGAGGTACATCCTCTAAAAGGCTCGGCAGAGAGGGGGCCTGCTGGGGTGTGCATCCAATAGCAACCACTTGGCTTCAGTTGCTGAAACCCCGGAATCACAACTGCTTGACAGTCATTAAGCCCCATTGTGAAGGCAATTATACAAAAGCCTGCTGCAGATACCTGGACCAGGAGTGGGCTGGAACTTCCTGGAGTGCTCCACCTCCCTTTTTGGTTGGAAGAGTCCAGAAAGATATAGGAGGGCAACAAGAGCTACTTAAAATAGAAGGGAAGAAGCAGAACGGAGGGAGAGGAGCACTAGGAGGAGCGTGTGGGGCCAAACCTCAGCATGGTGACAGAGCAGGGAAGGGAGAGCAGGGCTGAAGCCAAGCAGCCGAGGGCTGGGATGGAAATACTAGTGGAGAGATCTAAGGCACAGAATAAAACTTGCTGTCACCACAGAGGGGCAGCTAAGCAGAGAGTGAATGCTGGCATCTGTTAATCAAACACTTATTACATGCCTTCTGCCTGCCCCAGGCACCGTGTTAGCGCACCACAAATCTGAAAGCACATGACTGTAAGACTCGCAAACCCTTGCCTTCCAGGGTATATAGCATAGTGACAGAGATCCATACAAAGCCCACAGTCTTAGACATTGGTTTGGTAGATGTATATAATACAACAAGAACACTATACAGGGGCTTCCCCAGCCTGGAGGAAGAGCCTGTTGAGCTCAGTATTCAAGGATGTGTTAGTCAAGGAAAGAAAGTAAAAGGGACACACACACAAAAAAAAATGGTACGTACTAACAACTAGAGGCCTGGGTAATGGGGAGCGGTGCACAGAAGCAAACAGAGACAGGAGTTGGGGAGCAGGGAACAGAGAACCACATATGCTCAGCCAGGGAGTCTGGACTTCAATCCATAGGTAATGGAGAGTCATTGGTGGTTTTTCTTGACGTGTAAAATGCTAGGATTTGAGCATTGGGATTATCACATTGACCAGTGCATGGGAGATGAATTTATATGAAGGAAAATTGTAGTCGGGGAAACCAATTAGGAGTTGACTACCACTGTCAAAGTGAAGGTTGTGTGTGCCATTATCTGAGATGGAGGACTCAAAAGGAGGAGTGCGGTTAGCAGGATGGGGTGAGGGTGGGGGAAAGGGTGACATGTTTGTACATTACCTAAAGACATAGGCACCTGAAACAGAGGGAGAGAGAATAGCTGGAGACCAGGGCTAGGGCTCCACCAGAAAATGAACCGTGATTTTCGTAAATGAAAGTGGACAGGCACTCCTCAAAAGAAAACATCCAAGGCCCAACCGGAGTCAGGGCCAAAGGGGCTCTGGAGAGAAGAGCTGTAAGAGAGGGTCTCTGAAGGAGAGGCCAGGATGAGAAACAGGAGGCTGGAGGCCACAGAGGCAGCTGGCTGCAGGAAAGGGAGACAACAGGGTCATCGGCAGTAGAATGGTCCAGAAAACTGAAAAGTGACCATTGAGATTGACAAAAAAATGAGCACTGGACTGAGCTCCCAAGGTCCAGTTGAAGAGTGGAAGGAGTGAGTATGAGCAAGGAAGTCAAGACCATGAGGGGTTCATCCACTGTCTCACAGTTTGCCTGAGCTAATAGGAGCTCACCAACTCCAACTGGACTGGAAGTGAATGAGCATGGGATCAAACTAGTCCCTCTGAATGTGGTTGACAGTTGGGGCAGTCCGAGGGGCCACTGACAGTGGCACTGGGATTTGTCTCTACTGCATGTACTGGCTTTTTGAGATCCTATTCTCTTTGGATGTATACCTTGCTCAACCTAGATGTAGTAGGGAGGGCCCTGGACTTTCTACAGGTCTACAGGGTGTCTAGTCCTCTCTTAGGACTGGAGGGGGGTGGGATAGGAGGGTCTGTGGAGGGAGTGGGAGGGGAGTGGGAGGACGGGAGAGAGTGGAAATTTGGATTGGTATTTTTTTTAAAGTAATACAATAAAATTAAAAAAGAGAGATTGGCAAAAAAGGAGGTAATGACGATCTTTCTTTAAAAAATAAATAAAGCAAATTTTGTGTGTTTTGGGCAAGATATTAGCTAGTATTGTCTAGGTTGAGTGCACAGGAATTGCTTTATTCTTTTTACAGTATTTCTATAACTTTGAAATTCTATCAAAATAAACGTACCCTGGGGCTACAGTACAGCTCTGTGGGAGAACCTCACCTCGCATACGAACACTCCAGATTCCAATCCAGCTTTGCAAATAACTGAAAGAGAAGCAAAGCGACTCTTGAGAAAACCGTGATGCTGAATTCCTGTTGCTTCAGTCTGCTCCACCAAAGCTGTGCCACTGCGGTGAGGGAGGTTTTATTTTAAAATAGTATGAGCCTGGTCTACAGATGCAGCTGTGTTGGCAGTGCACTTGCTCGGCGTGCCGGAAGCCGCAGTTCAGTCCCCACCACGACATAACAGGATGCAGTAGGGCACCCCTGTAATTTCAGCACTGGGGAAGTGGAGGCAAGGAGACAAACTCAAGGTCACCCTCAGCTACACAGGAGTTCAAGGCCAGCCTGGGCCCATGAGACCCTATAATAACAATGCCAACTCTTTGTTAAGATTCACCTGTGCATAGTCTTAGTCACTGTTCTGTTGCTGTGAAGAGACACCACAACCAAGGCAACTCTTAATAAAGAAACATTTAACTGGGGCTTGTAGAGGGATTTTTCTTTGGGCTACCAGCTCTTAAAAAAAAAAAGATACAGAGTCTTATTATTATTTATGAAAGCTTGGCCTATAGCTAGGCTTGTCCCATTTAGTTCTTATAACTTAATTAACCCACTTCTATTTGTCCACATGCTGCCACGTGACTCATGGCTTTTACCTCTCCTGCACGTCTTGCTCCTTCTGCATCTGGGTGGTGACTCACCTTTTTTCTTCCCAGAGCTCCCTATCCAGAAATCCTGGCTATGCTCCTGCCTAGCTATTGGCCATTTAGCTTTTTATTAAACTAATCACAATGACATGTATTTACACAGTGTATCCAAGTATCTCACAACAGGGGCTGGCTTACAGTTTCAGAGGCTTAGTCCATTATCATCATGGCAGGAAGCACACAGGTAGACTTGGTGCTGGAGACATAGTTGAGAGCTACATCTTGACCCTCAAGCAAAGAGAGTGAGACTGGGCCTGGCATGAGCTTTTGGAACCTCAGAGCCCACCCCCAGCAACACACTTCCTCCAGCAAGGCCACACCTCCTAATCCCTCTCAAGTAGTGCCACTCCCTGATGACCAAGCATTCAAATATGTGAGCCAATGGGGGCTATTCCTATTCAAACCACCACAGACACGGTAGCCTTTAGATCCTGCCACTCAGGATGCAGAATCAGGCAGATCTCCATGAGTTCGAAGATAGTTTGGTCAACATAGTGGATTCTAGGCCAGCCTTGGCTACATAGTGAGACCTAGTCTCAAGAAAAGCAAAACAAAACAAACCAGCAAAGAAAGAGATTTTACCATGTTAGTGTTTCCTTCTAGATCCATCCTCTCTAGTAGCTGCCATTGCAAAAGCAGAATCAGGTCAATACACAAACCGTTGTAAATGCAGCTAAAAGACACATCTCAGGCATTCTTGCCATAACAGAATACACACTTTAACTTCATTCTTCCACACTGCCTAATACGCTCCTCAAACCCTTCTCAAATTCCTGACCTTGTGTATGTATATGTATATGTATTTTTACATAAACATTCACAAATGCATAAATACAATCTGCTGAGTCTATTCAGTGTTACTTTATATATGATTTTGGGGCTGACCACTTGGTATTGGATAACTAATTGGGGGCTTATCCCTGAGGAAGACTATTTCTCCCTCTCTCACAATTGTTCAGTTGTTAGATGCCTTCAGTTCCTTGTCTAGAGTTCTTTGGGTCTTGTTTAGGCCGCCATGTTGTTGAGGTACTGTGGGACAAGCCTTCCTCTTATGTCTAAGAGACATGATGTACAGCAGATTTCCTGAACCTCTGGTTCTCACACGCTTTCCACCCTTTCTTCCACGCTGTTCCCAAGGCTTTCATATAGAGTTATCTATAAATGTATCCACAGGAGCTGGGCACCCCATGATCAGTTGTTCTCTGCATTTGACCAGTTATGATTTTCTATAACTTGCTGTCTATTGCAAAGAGAAGCTTCTTATGTGAGCTCTGGGAGCTACATTTATCTGTGGGCATAAGGATAAGCATTTAGAACACTGTTAGGAACTATGCTGGTTTAGTAAGTGGTGGTAGTGGGTTCTCCTCTAAGATCCGTTACCTCCCTGGCCCCAGCAGTTGGCTAGGTTTCCCTCTTGTTGAGTAGGCCTTAGTCCAATTAGATATCTGTTGGTTACACCAAGATATGAGAGCCACCCTTCAGGATATCCTGCCATGCTGGTCAATGTGCTTCATAAGCTTCATGGCTGAGTGGGACTGCTGGTTGCCTTCTGTCCTTGGCAGCTTGCGTAGCACCTTCCAAGACTATGAAAGTTAGTCCTCGGGTCAGATCCAGCTTGGGTCTTCTAAGTCCTGCATCCCAAGTGCCTGATGTCTTCACCAATAGGGACTTTACCTTTAACCTGTGGGAGGCACCAGGGACAACAGCAATAGCCTGCATTGTCTTAGGAATCTCTTGAGTTTCCATGACCAACACTTTAAAGGGGGTCTCTCATGCCTGGAACTGGGAATTTTATTAGGTAGTCTATGGCTCTTGGGCAAAGCATGGTCAATCCAAGTGGCTTACCTATTTTGTTTAAAATATATATTGTTTCATTAATTCATTTAAATACTCTGTGTGTGTGTGAGAGAGAGAGACATAGAGGTTTATATGTATTATAAATAATTTGAGGTAAATAAAAAATAGGATTTCTTATAGCCTTTTCAAACAACCTTACTGTTATTTTTTCTTCTTCCCTCCTTCTCTTTCTGTGTTGGCTTCTCTCCCACTTGCTTCATCTTTTGAGACATGGTTTCTCTATGTTGCCTCAAACTCTTGGGCTCAAGTGACCCCCTTTGTCCCAGCCTCCTGGAAAGCTGAGATTTATCAGCATATCAAATCATTATTACTAAAATTTGAAAACCTAACTGAGCTTGGTGTCATATGCCTGGTATCCTAGAACTTGGGACATGGAGGCAGGAATTCACATACTGAGTTAAAGCCAATCTCAGCTACACAAAACCTTTGTTTAAAAAAAAGAATAAAAACAGAGCCTATGAGATGGCTCGGCAGATAGAGAGAAGTGCTTGCCTCCGAGCTTGCCAACCTGAGTTCTGTGAGATCTCCAGAACCCACAAAAGTAGAAGAGAAATGACTTCGCAAAGTTGTCCTCTGCCTTCCGCATCCACAGTACGGCATGTGTACTCATGTACCCCCTCCCCAATGACAATAATAATAATAGAATTTTTAAATTAAATATATTCATAAAGAAAACAATGAAAAATAAAACAACATATAGCCATTTTCCGCCTTCCTTTTAAAAATAAACACTAACAAACTAACATACACACTTCAAATTCTGCTTCAAACTCTATGGCCTGCTCTGGATGGACCGCACTGAAAAAGCGCTAAGCGGGCAAGAAGGTGCCTAAAACTGCAAGCTGACCTCATTAGACCCTCTCTTTAGGCTTCAGGGTCAGCATCTGCCTACCATGGCATTCCCTAGCTTCCTAAACTGGCCTGTCTCCACCTATGCCCCTTCCCAAGCCATAGTAGGCGGATGGAATTGCAATGATTTACACACAGGTCTTTCTTATTCCATTTTGCTGCATTCACCATACCTGGAAAGGGAGGACACAATCATCCTTAGGACCCAGTACAAAAGTAGCCAGGCTGCCTTTCCTGTCTAATTCACCTGCTATAAGGTTGGTCTAACCTCCATCCACTTTAGACCTCCACTGTAGTCTCCCTTACAGTCCTTCCCCGAGGCCTTGCTCGATGTCGGTCTGCAGACCGACCACCCAACCCAACCAGCCCAACACACTAAGTCTTTGGAGGATGGGAGTCCTGTCTTGTTCTTTGTGGATCCCAAAGCCTGGCACCCATTATGGCAGGCACATGAAACAAATGTTCTTCAGTCACCTTGAGTCAGGTGTGGTGGCTCCCAGCATTCGGGAGACTGAGACGGGAGGATCACTGTGAATTCAGATCAGCCTGGGCTACAGAGAGAGGCGCTGTACTGTAAACCCTGAACAAATGAATGAGTGAATATTGCCTGGCGAATCACCTGGTGGTAGAGCATGGGGATTGGGTGTCCTAAGACTGTTTTCTGGGGGTCGCCATTAGCAAGGGCATTTAGGATTACTGGGGATTCCAAGGTCACAACTGGCAGGAGCTTCCTAACAGCTGAGCAGCCTGGGTCTCCCTGGTTCTCCCCTGCCAGTTGTGCCCGCCAGATCCCCTGTCAGAGGAGTCAGCAGGGAGTATTCACAGTGCTCCTACTTAATGGTCAATGGCCCAGACTCTTCGCCCCACCGATCGCATGCAGGCTGCTTGGAGCCCAGCCCCAATTCCCATAAATGGAAAACGATTTGCTCTCATTTCCAAGATGAATCATTTTTGTTTTAATAGCCTGTCCTTTGCTGGCACTGCCACAGCTGTCTGCTCTGCCTTTTGGCCGTCTGTTGGCAGGATGCCCTTCCAGGCCCTGTTAATTACCAAAAAGGGGGCTATAAGGAGGAGGAAACCCCTCTAGGAGCAGGGCAACGGTCAACAATGGAACAAACTCAGTGAAAATGACATGATTGTCTTTCCTGGGCCCAGGCAGAAGTCCCAGGCAGGTAGAGAGCTGCTCCTAGCATACTGCCCACTTGGGGAGCTTTTGGGGTTACAAGACAGAGCTAATGGGATGGAAAATCCCACCAACCTGTGCTGGCTAGTTTTATGTCCGCTCAGCATGGACATTTTGTTGACTAAGGATTGATATGTGAGAGCTGTGGTCAGGGCTATCCCTGGGCTGGTGGTCCTGGGTACCATGAGAAAGCAGGCTGAGCAAATCACAAAGAACAAGCCCATAAGCAATCCCCCACCTAACCTCTGCATCAGCTCCTGCCTTGAGCAGCTGGCCTGACTTCCCTGGATAAGGGATTACAAGCAGTGAACTGAAATAAACCCTTTCCTCCTCAAGTTGCTTTTGGTCACAGAGTTTTTAATCACAGTAATAGAACGCTAAGGACACTACCTGCGCCCTTAGGGTAAACTTCCCAGCCTGGAGCTCCTCTGAGTTGGACAGTCTGGTGGTGTAGAGACCAGCGGATTGGGGTGGGGGTGAGAACAGGATTTTTCATGCTGAAAATGAGCAGAGAAACTTCAGGACCCAGATTTAGGTTTCACATTTTGCTATAAAATACACACCACAGAGCAAAATCCAGTTGGTGCCTATATTCCTTCTGAGGTGACTATTCTGGGACACCAAGAAGAAAACAGCCATGTAGACTCCGTCTGCATAAGAGGGCTGGTTCTACAGTTGGGGGTTGAGGGGCGAGCATCCTGCCATTAACTAAGAGTTGCTTCTGGCCCCAGTCTCTGGCCTCTGCCCATGATGCTTCTGTTAATGCCCAGGGCATGCCTGTCTCCAGGGCCAGGATCCCAAGAGTCCAGGAATGTGCTTATTCTTCCAATGGGGGATTTATCGCTCATATCGTGACCTGACTGGAAAGGCTGCCGGAAGACTGACCTTGGAGGACACTGACCTCCCTGCCTGCTCTGCTGGCAAGTAAAGACATGCTGTGTGTGTTTGGAGAGGGGAGGGGTCTTGATGCACAGGAATGGCACCCTGACCTCAGGAGACCACCTCTTGCCCAAGGGACCTTGAACTTCAGAAGTTCAACTTGCTTCACAAGCTATAGCCTGGCAGAGAGGAAGAGGGGACCATGGCCTGTCCCCAGTGAACAGCTGAGCCCGTAAGGGGTTTCCTGTGCCCCACCAGGCCCTTGCTAAAGACGCTGTGGGGTTGAAGGGAAACATCTGTTTTGGATAATCTACGGCCTCCATGGAAGATGGTAGACTGTCCCTGCGCCTTCCTCCTCTCTCACTTCCTCTCTCTGCCTCATGCTGCCTCCCCACCACACCTGCTTTGTCCTGTGACTACATACTCTCAGCAGCCCAGCCACCCAGGACCTTGTCACAAGTTTTCTTTTAGGAACCTCTCCTTACCCTCCTTCACTCTGACACACTGGTGCTTCCTGGGCAGCATGGTGAGCCTGAGGGGAACCAGGACCCCTGGGGAGAGAGTGAGAAAAGTCAGGATTCTCTCCTCTCCGTTCAATCCCACATTATGACTTCAAGCAAAGCACAATGGCAGTATGCTACAGGTTCCTCGGTAAGGATGTCTCTGCAGAAGGAACGGCCTGAGACTCATCCAATAGGGATTTTCTGGATACCTACTATGTGTCAAGCTTTGTTCCAGGAACAGACATGCACAAAACAGGAGAACCCCAGATCTTCTGTGCTTACATTCTATAGCTCTTCCCCCAACAGGATCAGCTGAAGCCTGAGAAATGGTTCCTGAGCCAGAGAAAACGTTAAGGAGGTTGGCAGATCCAAGGTGAGCCCTGGAATGTCACTCTCCCATCTACATCCTGGGGAGGAGAGAATGGGCAAAGGAGGGATGACTACTTGTTAGGGGGTCTGTCAAGCACGAAGGTAGGAGTAGAGGATGTAGCGCATTGGTGGAGTGGCTACCTACCATGCACAAGGTCCTGGGTTCTGTCCTCACGACACCATAAATAAGTAAAATGAAATTGGAAAATTTAAAAATAAACAAGGAAAAGGAGAGAAAAAGAAAAGAGTAAAGGTCAATGGGATGACTGGAAAGAGGACCAGAGGAAATGTCATCCTGTCTATCATTGATTCCCCCTCATCCTCATCCTTTTCTGCCTGCTCCTCCAGACCTGTCCCCCTCAAGCCTTGTAGTAAGGAGGAGAGGGCTGCGTTTTCGGTGCCTGGTTAGCTTATGTTCGAAATAATTACACAGAAACTGTATTTATTTAAATACTGCCTGGCCCATTATCTCCAGTCCCTTATTGGCTAACTCTCACATATTATTTTAACCCATTTCCATTAATGTGTATTGTCACTTGAGTTGTGGCTTACTGGCATGAGTCTAACCAGTGTCCATCTTGGGCCAGAGAAGCATGGCGTCTGCTCCACTGCCTTCTCTCTCCCAGCATTCGTTCTGTCTATCCTGCCCACCTAAGGGCTGCCCTATCAAAAGGCCAAGGCAGTCTCTTTACTTAACCAATAAAAGCAATAGAAATACAGAAGGACCTCCTACACCAAAGCCTCTCATTGACTGCTCCAGTACAACTTGGTGTCATGATCATGCTGGGACAGCTCCCAGACAGCTCCTGGGGACAAAACTAATAGGGGAATATCAGCTGTTCTTACAAAAGGCCCAGAGGGAGCAGAGATAAAGGAGAAGCTGTGGGAGGCAAGGGGTTAACTCCATCAGGTTACGCGACGTGAGGTGATGTATGTGCCATTCTAGAAATGTTGATGCGTGTCATTTTCAAGAAATACCAATCTTCTTCCCTTCCTTGTATCAGCTGGACAATTCAAATGCCTTATTAATCATTTATAACACCACCGTAGTAATAAGATTCATAAAAATTCAAATTGGAGGAGCTTGGCTCTGCCTTCGGGCTCAGAAAGCCACGTGTCTCGCCCTGTGCTGCTGGGAAAGGGGAGGCACCGTCCCTCGGGACTCTCTCACCCCACTAAATTCTGAGCGTCCCCTGCCCCCATGACTTTGGGGAAGGCGAGGCACCGTCCCTCGGGACTCTCTCACCCCACTAAATTCTGAGCGTCCCCTGCCCCGATGACTTTGGGGAAGGCGAGCATCTCAGGTCTTCTCTGCCAGGATCGAGCTGAGATCAGGCATGAGAAAGGTGGCCATGTCTAGCTCCCTCACCCTGGCCTTCCTCTGGCTGCGGTTCCCAAGGGCTCATCTCACAGGCCTCCCCCGTAATGCCAGGGACCTCACGGCACCTGTCTCAGATCCTGGCACCTGACTACAGGCCCTGGTTTTGGCTGACTCCTCCATCCCTCCTGTCTGTTCTTCGTTTGTCATAATGGATCTCTCCCCTGTGAAATCAGGCACTCACAGATACACACTGATCTGGATGGAGTCTTTATGTCCACCAAAAGAAAGGGGGCGGGGCAGAAAGGAGAAGGAAAGGGTTGTTTTTCTTTAAGTAGAGTCATGCCAATGGAACAACGGAACTGTGTTCTGAGAAATGCAGATTTACTTGCTGTGGGAACATCATAGAGTATTTATACAAACCGAAGTACAGGCCAGTCATTCCACATGGTCTCTCTTAGTAGCAATTTTTGAGACAGAGCCTAATTATACAGCCCCAGCTAATCTTTCTTTTTAATCTTTTTCCTTGTGTGTGTGTGTGTGTGTGTGTGTGTGCATGTGAATATGTATATGTGTGTATGTGTGGCATAAAGACCAAAAGAAGGCATCTGATCTCCTGGAGTCGCAAGAGGTTGTGAGCCACCTGTTGTGATAGCTGAGACCCAGGTTGGGAATGTAGCTCAGAGGAAGAGCACTGCCTAATATGTGAGAGGCGCTAGGCTCAATCCCCAGTACTACATGGGGTGGGGGGAGTTCTAAAATCAAACCCAAGCCCTCTGCAAGAATAGCCCATGCTCTTAACTGCTGAGCAATGTCTTCAGTCCCCAGACTAACTTTGAACTTAGTAGGCTGACTCTGTGGTGGATAGACAAGCTCAGAACTTCTCTAAGCACAACCAGATACACCTTCCAAGGCTCACTGGATTCCTAGCAGTGTCTGTCCCTTTCCCACTGTCTGTCTCCATTTTCTCAGCACCAATTTCTCTCCCTCTCTGAATCCCAACCCCTGCAAAGCCTCCTATAAAGGCTAACCAACAGTCATTCTCGGGAGCAAGAGACCAGAGAGTGGCCAGTCCTACCAACCCTCTTGCGCTGCTCGATCGGGCCTCTTCCATCTCCTTTTGCTTGTCAGAGCCTCCATCCTTTTCAATGACAAGCCTCCCCACCTGTGACCCAGCTACCCAGTCAGCCTACTGCCACTGTCACTGCCCGTGCCTTACTTTGGGATCTCACTCCTGTTTTTGACAAGAAATGACCTGTCCTCCTCAGGCTCACCCACCATTCCAGAGGGCCCTCCCTGAGCCTTCTCTGCCTGCCCATCAACACCGCTCCCGCTTCAGTCTGGTGTTTTATCTCCCTTTGGAGTGTTTGGAAACTTGCCTGGATTAGAGCAGTGGCTCTCTCTCATGCACATAGCCCTTGTCTGTCCTGTCTCCCTACACAGACAGGCTGAATTATTCATGAGTAGGAGCAAGAGCTTCTAAAACCACCAGCCAGGGTCTGGTGAGGCTGTTTCTGTGCCTCTTATTGCTGCATTGAGCTACTTTTCTGAGTTGCTAAAATTCCATCAAATAGGAGTGGGGGCCAAGCTGATGGTCAGAGATAAAAGCTCTGAATATTTGAAGCCTGACTTAGCCATTTCCGGGTTTGTGATTTGTGTGTTTGGCCCAAATGGTCCATTTCCCAGGGGTTCCCAACTCTGATGCATGGGAAAGGGTATTGTTTTCTCCTCTGGAGCCACAGACTTCTTTGCTCCTTAAGATTAGAAAGGTCTGGGGAGGATTGGGGAGAGCTTGGAGGAGTGGGAGGGTGGAGATGGAGGAAGGGCGGATATTGGAGCAGGGAAGAAGATATCTACATTAAGGGAGTCTTTTTAGGATTGGCAAGAGACTTGGCCCTAGAGGGGATTACAGGTGTCCATAGGGATGTCCCCAGCTAGGTACTTGGGCAGCAGAGGAGAAGGTGCCTGAACTAGCCTTGTCCCATAGTCACATTGATGAATATCTTGATTATCACCATAGAAATTTGGTCCGATGGATGGAGATAGAGACAGAGACCCACATCCACATCAGAGCAATGGACTGAGCTCCCAAGGTCCAGTTGAAGAGGGAAGGAGGGAGAAGATGAACAAGGAAGTCAGGACCATGAGGGGCTGGTCCACCCACTGACACAGTGTGCCTGATCTAATGGGAGCTCACCAAATCCAGCTGGACTGGGACTGAATGAGCATGTGATCAAACCGGAATCTCTGAATGTGGCTGCCAATGGGGGCAGACTGAGAAGCCATCGATAATGGCACTGGGACCTGTCTCTTCTGCATGTATTGGCTTTTTGGGACCCTAGTCTATTTGGATGCACACCTTCCCAGGCCAGGATGGAGCGGGGAGGGCCTTGGGCTTCCCACAGGGCAGGGTACTCTGCCCTCTCTTAAGGATGCAGGGGGAGGGAAAAGGGGTAGTGGGGGAGCGGGAGGGGACTGGGAGAAGGGGAGGAAGTGTAAATTTTTGAATAAAAAAAAGAATTGAGAAAAAAAAGATTAGAAAGGTCTTCATAAAGTGCTCTGGAGGAGCCAGAGAAAGAGGCTGATGATTTTGCCCAGCATTCTCACCAATAAGCTGGCAAAGGGACATAGTGTGCACACCCAGTTCTGAAGGTGGGACACATACAGGTGAAGATGGGACACAGGGAGCAGGTAAACGGCCCTTAGAGGGCTTTGTGCTAGAGACACCACAGTGCACTTAGGACATTTCTATTCTGGTAGGATAAACAGGTCCAAGAAAGACACAGCCAGAAAACACTAACCATGAGTCCCCCAAACAAGTACAATGTGGTAATACATCCTTGTGGAGAATGCTTAGGCAGAAATGGAGGGAAAAACAGACATGAGTGCCTGTCAGACCACTGCTCTTGGCCACTGACTCCCAGCCCTGTCTGGCTTAATAGCTCAGAACCCACAAATATTGGGCTCTGGGCCAGACCTTTTCCCCAAGGGAAGAGAGGAAAAGTCCATGACCACAGATCAGGCCTCTGGTAGCTGCCTGTTGAGAACCAAGAGGCTCCAAAGAGGTCAGAGTCCTGTCCTAGATCATCTGAGCCAAACAAGTCCTCTTCAGAAAGGGACATACATACGAGATGACATGACCTCAGTGACCTGGGATGCAAGGTGTGTGTTTGCCCACTCGTTATAGGCTAATAGTCTCCCCACCCCAGTGCGCTTACAGAAACCTGATGGCCCTGTCTGCCAGTCCCAGATGGGCTAGGGGCAGTAGACAGGAGAGGAATGGGAAGAAGAGGGTGGTGGTACCAACCTGGTGATTTCTGTCTTAGTCACCGAATTTCTGGATGTGGATGGGGAACCAGAGAAGCTTTCCATGCTATATCATAACCGTATTCACAAGGCATAGAACAAAAGCAGCAGTTATGCATACGTATTTATTTCTATTTGCCGGCACGTATGTGTGTGCACCGTGTATCTGCAGTACCCACAGAGGCCAGACAAGGCCGACAGATCCTCTGCAACCAGAGTTGTGGGGGGTTGTGAGCAGTCACTGGGTGCTGGGAATTGAACCCTGGTCCTCTATAAGAACAAATGCTCTTAACCTCCAAGCCATCTCTCTGGTCCCCAAGAGCAGCCTTTTAAAATGTATGTTATGTGGGCTGGTGAGAGGCTTAGTGAGTAAAGGCATTTGCTAGCCCAAGACCCATATGGTAGGAAAGGGTCAACTCCTGTTGCCCCTCTGGCCTCTACCTGTGTGTCATGTTGCAAGCATACACACACACACACACACACACACACACACACACACACACACACACACACACACACGGTGCGGGAGAACAATTCTATATCTGTCAATTATGTTTTAAATAAATGCTGATTGGCCAGTAGCCAGGCAGGAAGTATAGGCAGGAAAACCAGACAGGAAGTAGAGGTGGTGCAATGAGAACAGGAGTATTCTGGGAAGAAGGAAGCTCTTTCCCCACTCCTGCCTAAACCACTGAAGAAGCAGGATATGACCTACCCTGCTGAGAAAGGTACCGAGCCATGTGGCTAACATATATAAAAATTATGGGTTAATATAAGCTACAAGAGCTAGTAAGAAGCCTGAGCTAATGGGCCAATCAGTTTATCATTAATATAGACACTCTGTGTAATTTCTTTGGGACTTGCTGGCTGTGGGAACTGGGCAGGATGGAAACCCCAACTAGCAGGCCCTTCATGTTACACAAAAGAGAGAGAATCAAATATGACTTCTAAATGTTTAAATAAAATGTTTTAAAGGTTAAAAAAAGAAATTTCAAAGCTTCCCTGTGCTAAAGTAAACCTAGGACAAGCCTGGGCAACTTAGCAAGACCAGCTCAAAACTATAATATCAAGATTCCTGGCATGATGGCACATACTTGTTGTAATCGCAGAACTCAGTGGGCTAGGCAAGAGAACCATTGCAAGTTTGAGGACGATCTGGTCTACAGAGAGTTCCAGGCCAGCCATGGCTTCTCCTTTTCTTTCCATTCTGAGACAGAGGTGCCACTAGGTTGCCCAGGCTAACCTTGAACTCCTGGAGCTTAATCTACCTCTGCCCCCTCCTGAGCGGCTGAGACGGAAAGTGTGTACTAATGCACATGGCAGCTTAGCCTCTTTCTTGTTCACCTAATCTAGACACATCCGCTAACTCCTACAGAGGAAAATGGTCAGTGGGTTGAGGCCATAGCTCAGTGGCAAAGCATTTGCCTAGCATATGTGGGACCCCGAAAAAAGAACAATTTCAAAGGGACATCTTAGCCTGACTTTAGTCCCAAATCTTTCATAAGGGAGTGTGTTTGGGAATGAACACAATAAAAATGAAAACAAAACAAAACCCAGCAGAGTGGGCAGGTCGGATTCACCACTTCTCTCCCAGAGCCCCACCCTGCTCAGCCTGCGGGGTAAGTGGGGTCAAGGATAGAAATGGAGGTACAGGGATTATAGGAATGGGACAGGGAACATTGAGGAGGCTTGAAGAAAGCTGCAAGGACCTCGCCCAGAGCCGCGCCAGATGTGTGGCTCCCTACACTTGCAGGTCTTCAGATGTTTTATCAGAATTAAGAAAGAACACCTTCTCTTGGCCGGGCTAGAGGAAGGGAAAGTAGCAAGGCAGAGCCTGCCTCATCCTAGGATTTGGGAACCCAGACTGGTCTGTAACTCCAATTCATGGTCGGCCTCCCAAATCCTGAAATTACAGGTTTGTGTGGCCACGCCTCAACCTCTACCCTCCTGAGCACACATGTTTTTATTATTGGGTGGTTCAGTTTGGTTTAGTTCTTTGCATCAAGGTCTCACTGTAGCCCATGTTGTCTGCAAACTCACGACCATCTTGCCTTCACCTACCAAACGCTGAACTACAACTACAGGACTGCACCTGCACTCTCAGTTTGGGAATCCCTCCTTGAGAGTGTCTCACGTTCACTCGGGCAGCTCCAGACTCCGGTGGGTTACTGACTTCTTTCTTGAGGCTGGGGTAGGGTCCCAGGACCTCTCAAGTCACCAGACAAAACTGTCACTAATGGTGCATGGTGCAGCCGTACAAGGAGATAGTGAATACAGTTCAAACGCCTCTATGCCTTTCTTAGCCTAAAGGCAATCCTGCCAGAGCCACTGCTCATCCAGGCGCTCCCTGCACCCTGGGCAGCTGACGGCAGCTCCAGAGCCTCCGGGTGGGTGCGGGTGGGTGCTCACCGCTAGGACACCTGCCACCCCTCTCATCAGGACCCGCCCAACTCCCTCCCATCAGGACCGCCTGATAGGCTGCCCCTCCTGCCCAGCCTCTCTGGTTCTCTGCACGGATGGCTGAGCAGACAATCAATATTTATCTGACTCTGCCAGGCTTGGCTCCCAGGAGGCCCAGCACGTCCCTGGCGTGGGCGGGCTTTAATGCAGACACAAAGCTGGAGAAGAGACCAGCCAGGCCTCGGTTCCTTGCTTTCCCGTCTAGGCTGAGGTCTGCAAAAGCCAGGTGGCCACAGTCTGACGTTCTAGTGACTTGTCCCTCACAACCGTCAGGGCTTATCTGTGCCCTTCTCTCATTGTGGCACCTGCTTGTATCCCTGCCCAGGGCTTATGGTGCCCATTCATTCTGATGCCCAGAGAAAATGCCTGAGTAAAGCTAGGGGAGAATAGCAAGCAGCTGATTCGACACCAGGTGCACAGTAGCGTCCAGCTGCCTGACTAGAGGGGTTTGGGGGAAAGTCCATCTGCTACCTGGCTCCTGTCCCTTTACCAGCTCCCCTCCTGTTTACCTCATCATGTGTCACCCTCTTGAACCTATCCTCTGTTCTGCATGTCCTACGGGGTCACCCACACCTCTGCATGGCTACCTGGTTCTCCACGCTAGCTCCTACATCCTCCGGAAGTTGCCCCTGGCCTGGCCTCCCCAGCCCCGACACCTTGCCTGTTTCCTCGGTTCCCACACAAGCAGCTGGCACAGTGGTGATTTCCGCTTGTGAAGAATCAAGCCTCATGTGCTGTGAATCATCTCCCCTGCATCTGGAGAGTTAATCCACCCTGGGCATCTGACAGAGCCATTTCACAAGTGGCTCCGTAAACGTTTGTAGGTTGACTGAACGAACTCTGCCCTCTACATTAGCCAGAGAATTTCTCAAGGATAAGAGAGAACCACCTAGATCTCATCTTTTCTTGGACTCTCCCAGTAGAATCAATAAAAGGATACCCATGCCTAATGGAGAACAGCTCAGGAACATCTTTGTAGCCGCCCGCTGAACTTCCTTCCCTGCCCACTGCTCAGCCGCCCTACTACTGAGCCCCTTAAACCACTGCAGCAACACCTGTCCTGTTCAGGTCCGGTTCCTTTGAAACCCCAGATTCTTAGTATGGTTTGGATCCATTTATCAGTCTCTACAACATTCGTATCAAAACCATCCCAGGGTTTGAAGAATGTGACTGGGGGGGGGGGTGGAGCCCTTGCCTAACCCTGTGAGGCCCCATTTGATACCTAGTACTGAGAAAATATATTAAGATCCTAAGATGAAAAAGCGAGTTTCTCCCGGCTGCCAAGCTTCCACACTAACACGGGACTTTTACCATGTACTTGATCTTCATGGGTGGGTATCCATTCAGCAGGGGAGGAAGCTGAGACTAACAGACATACAGTCATAGATGTGAAGTCCCTGTTTGGACCATGTTCTTCTGACTCGGGTCTCCCTCATGGTCCCACTGCTGCTCAGTCCTTGTTTGCTCTGAGGTGGCCATTACAAACCACACCCTCCAGCAGCAGTGCCTCTGGTCCTAGGGGACAATGGGGAGCTACTTGAAGAAAAGGGACTGAGAGCCTAGATGTCTACTCAGAGATGGATGTGCGTTGGGGTTTCCTGTGGGGGGCGGTGGTGCAAGCCAGAGGGCTGCTTGGCGCCAAGTCAGGGCTCCCTGCTTGGTGAGTTTAGCATCTCTCCATCCATGCAGCTCAGACAACAGTGGATCCCAGCAGCAGGAGTGTGCTCACAAGACTCCTGAGACCCAGGAAGCCATGGAGGAGCCTTTCTCAGCCAGCCCCTTTCAGAGCCCACCGTAATCTATGAGACCCTGCCTCATGCTCTTTTTTAGCAAAAGACCCACGAGGAAGGGGAATCCCTGATGGCAGATGGCAAAGGAACTCAAAAGGTTAAGGAATGCATCTTAACACTCGAGACAAACACTGGTGCTGTGCTCTGCCCCTTCTTCATTTTGTTTTTATTTTGAGACAGAGTCTTGCTGAGGTCCCAGGCTGGCCTTGAACTTACCCTGCTTCTGCCTCTCAAATACTACAAGTTGGTGTCCAAAAGCCTACTGGCCCTTTTGAGAAGCAGGAGATACATCATGCAAGATAGTAACTGTATGGGAGTACCCTGCCCTCTCGCTTCACACAGATGGCAGGATGGTACACATATTCACACAGATGGCTGGATGGTACACATATTCACACAGATGGGATGGTACACATACTCACACAGATGGCTGGATGGTACACATATTCACACAGATGGGATGGTACACATATTCACACAGATGGCGAGATGGTACACATATTTACACAGATGGCTGGATGGTACACATATTCACACAGATGGCGAGATGGTACACATATTCACACAGATGGGATGGTACACATATTCACACAGATGGGATGGTACACATATTGCTATGTGCTTGCACTTATTTTCACTAAACAATATGTCCTAGGGATTAGTCTGTCTTCAGAGCTCTCATTTCTCTTGATAACTGGCAGATATACCATTGTCTATAAATCCATGGAACTGGTCCCCTTCAAAGATTGGTTGGGCTTTTGTTGTTGTTTGCTTGTTTTTAAAAGTCTTCCTTTGTAACCCAGGCTGGCCTCAAAGGCATGGTCCTCCTGCTCCAACAGTGCTGTGATTATAGGCACATGCCACCGGGCCAGCCTCCAATCTCTTTTTCCTTTTGGAGGTTAAAGGATGCTGGAGACAGGATCCAGGCCCTCGTTGATGCATGCTGACCATGCCCTGTGCCACCCAGTTCCCTGCCTCCCTCTGTATTGCATGTGATGTATTTTGCAGATGTGGAAGGAAGGTCACCTTCAGGTAGAACCCTAGATGGGAAATTGCTGCTGGAACTTAACTCCCAGTGTGAAGTTGCACAGGACTGGGGGCGGGGGGAGGCAGACTAAGGCTTTCATCTTGGCCCTGTCATTTCCCTCTGTGACCCCTGGTGAACTACATAACCACTCTGTCCTCATTGGCTTCTTGGTTGGTGAAAGAGTATGCCCCACAGAGGTTGAATAGAGAAGTTTTATGTTTGCAGGGAAGACTATGGGAACAAAGGGGCAGGATTCCCAAGCAGGAGCTTCCTCCCCAACCCCCACCCCTCCCTCCTTCCTTCTTTCCCTTCCTCCTTTCTTCTCCACTACTGCTGGATTGGACTTTCTTCATTTTGTCTGAAACGGTCTCACTCTGCAGGCTAGGCTAGCCTTCTCGAGGCTAGCCTTCTGTCTAAGCTTTGTAAGTGCCAGGATCACAGGGATGAGCCAAACTGCCACCCCAAGCTTTCTGTTGGCCTCCCAAGGCCCCTTACTGCCAACTGCCACCCAGTTCTCTGAAAGGGTCTTGCCCGGCTGCCAACTGTCTTTTGCAGGTCTGTCTCGCCTCTGCTCTGTGGGACCTGATGTACTGCAGCGGCTCAGCAAACGTCTAAAATGAACGGTACTCTCCCCAACCCCCTAGACTCTTGGTTCTTCAATAAAGAGAAACAAAAGTCCTCCCCAAGCAGCAGGTTGATGGGGTCCCCCCCACACCCGCTTCATGAGGCTTGGTAATCAGAAAGGGGTTTTGACTATGTATTTTAAATCCCCAGCCTCTGCATACCCTATCTTCCCACAGCTACCCACACTCTGGAGGAGCCTGGTATAAAACATTCAGCTATTCCGCCTTCAGGAAGGGAGGGGTGGAGAATATTCCCTGGCCCCTTTCCATTCCCCTCCCGCGTGTGTCCCCAGTTTGGACACAGCACCAGGGGAATCATCACTAGGGACTGTTGCTGGAGAGTGGAGGGTGGTGGGAGGAATCATTCCGACTTCTCCCTGGGAGCATAAATGCTTTTTTAATTGCTGTCAAAGGCGGCTCCTTGGGAATGTATTATTGATAGCAATTGAAATGAAGGGGAAAAAAAGGCAGAACTCTTCCCTTTGCTGGCTCAACTGCTCTCCCTCCGTGGCTGCCCCACCCATACACCCTTCCCTCCCCATCAGACCCCATGCCGCTGGAAGCCTTTCTCTCTCATGCTCCATTTGCCAGCAAGGCCTTCTCACCTACCTACTCGACTTTCCCCATTTTCCTGAGCCTGGCCCTCCTCCTCCTCCTCCTCCTTCTTCTCCTCCTCAGTCCCTAGTGTGTGTCCCTTTCCCCCCTGGGAAAGAGCTATGTCACACTCACTTCCAGCCTCTCGCTCTGCAGCCTCACCTCTTGCCCTGCCTTGCCTTGCTGGACCCCTCTTCCCTCTCTCAAAAGTCACCATCGAACCAGTGCCACTTTCTCTCCTATCCATCCCCATTCTGCTCCCCAACCCGCCTGCTCCCCCTTTCTGCCCAGGCTCTTTCTCCCAGGCCTTCAATGCTGTGTTCCCTCCCCAGCCTGGACCAGCTAGGGTACTTTCTCACGCATAGACCTGGGAGGTGACATTTCTATTTCCCTCCCCCTATACAGGGCTCCTACCCCAGTACAAATCCCCAGGTTTTACAGGTGTGTGTTGGCTGCTCAGGGGCTATTGTTGTTGTCGGTCCTGCTGGCTCTGGGCTCTGGACAGGTCAGCTCTAGCAGAGGCCTGATAATCTGTCTCTGGGGACAAAGGTGTAGGAAAGCCCCCTCTACCCTGTCCTTTCCTCACCTCCCAGCCTCTCCCGACTGGGCATCTCAGACTTCACACTCATTCCTTCCTATTTCCTCTATCCTGGGAAGGTGTCTCTTGACCCTCCAATTCCCCAGCAGGGCCCCCTGTGCCTTTAAGAAAACTCACCCCTATCCTACTTCAGCCAGGCCCATAAATGACAACTGTCCTTGTCATAGGGGAGAGAGAGAGGCTGCTCTGCTCTGGTGGAGCCTGGGTAAAGGGCTCATTTGTCTCTGCCTGTCCTCTAACTTTCTTTTTCCTTTCTCCCTACCCCCCCCCCCCCCCGCAAAGGGAAAGGTTGAGACAGGCAGGGGAGTGGTCCAGTCTCACCCTCTCTCCTGAGGCGCTCAGCTCACTTGCTCTCTGTCACCACCCACAAGTGTTTCCTGAGCAGCTACTGAGAACGGCTGCTTAAGCTGCAAAGCCTGCCAGCCCCTTCTCCCTACCCCAGGACCCCAGGTCCGTCCTTCACTGGCACAGCCAAGAGCACTGGTCACATACAACCCACTCGCCCTCCAAGGAGGGCTGGTAGTTGCTGGAAAAGCTCGTTTTGCCCTTGCATGTAAGTCTTAGATGAAAATACAGGGGCTTGCCCAAGCTTTGGAAATCCCCAGCGCGGCTTCTCCTGCCAGGTAATCGTCTTCAATGATCCCTCTGTCTTCCCGGAGCCATCCACTCTCAGGTGCAGCCACAGCACAGCTAACAGTGCCAGCCTACCCTGGCTCAGTTCAGCTGACTGACAAGGCTTCCCAAGGCCAAGGGGAGGCAGGCACTTGAAGCCGTAGAGGGCTCCCTCCAGGCTGCCCTTCTCACCAGCTTCTACCACACGCCTGCTCTCATTCTGGCCGGGTCTGCTGACCCTTCCCAAGGCAACCGTCACCACCACAGCCTCGGGAAAAGCTCTAGCCAGTCTGGATCGCAGGCTGCAGGAAGCTGGCTGAGTCCAGTCTGCAGGGGTAGCTTAAGCTAGACCTTGATCCCTAATGAAGGTGTGGGGACGGACTGGGAGCAGGAGAGTCGTGTCATTTCCAACCAATCATTGCTGCAGTACGTAAACTCTAACCGAGGACTCCCAGCTGGCCAGCCAGTTGGGGGCCTGGCCTGGGGACCCTTCTGTCTCCACTCTGGGTGTCCTCACCTCACTGACACCTGTGCTGAGAGCATGGCCTGCATATTCTCTCTCTCCCTCCCTCCCTCCCTCCCTCCTTCCCTCCCCCTCCTCTCATTCTGTCTAACTTCCTTTCCTGCACTCTTCTTAGACTGCTTCTAATCTCTTCAGCATCCAGCTGGGCAGTGGTAGCGCACGCCTTGAACCCCAGCACTCGGGAGGCAGAGGCAGGCCAATCTTTGTGAGTTCAAGGCCAGCCTGGTCTACAAGAGCTAGTTCCAGGACAGGCTCCAAAGCTACAGAGAAACCCTGTCTCGAAAAACAAAACAAAACAAAAAAAAAATCTCTTCAGCATCTCCTCTGCCTTCCTTTATTGCTCTCCCTCCAATCATCACTGTCTCTTTCCTCTCTCCCCACCCATTCTCTTCCCTGACTCGTCCCTCTGCTTAGATTCCCCCTCCATCCACACCACCTTCCCTCCTGCCACTATATTTAGCACAAAGCCGGGGGTTTAGAACGGCGCCCAATGCTGCTGAGGCTGGCGTCTAGTCTTAAGGGTCTGAGGCATTTTCATGAGAGGCTCCAAGGGGCTGACTATAAAACTGGGCATTTTTTCCTCCACCAGCACCAGATCCTGGGCTGAAACTGAGCAGAGAAGGAACTTCCCAAATACTATAGAGAATTCTCCCTAGCGAGATCTTTAGAAGACATTGCAGGTCAGTTCTGGGATGGATCTGAAACCCTGTGACCTACAATCAGGAGGGCATAGCAGGTTAGGGCCAGCTAGGTGAGAATGTCAGAATCACAGAGATGAAGCAGATGTTCTTAATAGAACCTGGAGACCCTTCCCCCCAAAGCACTCTCACCACCCCACCGCAGTCAATGAATTGCAATCCCTGCCACCACAACCATGTGCATGTGCACACGCATGTGTGCGTGTATGCATATGTGCATGCATGTGTGTGTGTGTGTGTGTATACGTTTTCAAGGTGCATGTGTATGTTTTTGTACACATGTGTGGGTGCACATAGAGGTCAGTGTCCGCTGTCTTCCTCAACCAACCTCTACCTCATGTTTTGAGGCAGAATCTCTCACTTAACCTGATGCTCCCTGGTTGACTGGGCTGGCTAGTCAGCAAGCCTCAGGGATCCTCCTGTCTCTGCCTCCCCAACGCTGATGTCACAGGTGAGGGCTTCCCCATCTGGCTTTCTACAAGAGCACTGAGGACCAGTGCCCAGGTCCTGGTACCTATGTGGCCATCAGTTTACCGACTGAACCATCACCTCAGCCCTACAGCCACTTCTTGATGTTAAATCAGTACTTCCAGAAGAAGAACTTCAATAAATATCATATCCAAAGCTAGGCAAGGTGGGCACATGCCTATAGTCTGAGCACTTGGGAAGCTGAGACAAAAGGATTGCAAGTCTGAGACCATTCTAAGCTACTTAGCAAGACCCTGTCTCAAGGGAGAAAAGAAATCACATCTAAACTGGAAGCCTATCATCACATCCACTTATGATGTAACAAAAAGACTATTTGAACCAAGCTGGCCAAAATAGCAAGATCAAACCTTAAAAAAGAAAGAAAAATCATTCAGGGCCAGCAAAATAGCTCAGTGGGTAAAGGGGCTTTTTTGTCAAACCTGATGGCCTGAGTTCAACCTCTAGGCATCTACTCACACAGTGGGAGAAGAAAAGTAAACATGCACACCTAAAACATGCACACACTGACACACAGGCACACACACACATGCACAAACCCCCCACATGTGCATGCCCCCATTCACAGATAGACACATACATGTACACACAGAGACTCACACAGGCACATGCATGTACACACCGACATACACACACACACACACACACACACACACAAATAAATGTAATTTTAAATATTTAAATCCTATTCAGTATTTAGGACACCTTCTAGGTAGTTTGGATGTAAATCTTGCTTTTTATTTATTTATTTTTTGAGACAGGTTCTTGTTATGTAGTAGCCCTGGGTATCCTAGAATTTACTGTGTAGACCAGGCTAGCCTTGAACTCCCAGAAATCCTCCTCCTGCCTCTGCCTTCCAAATGCTGAAGTTACAGGAGTGCGCTGCCATACCCAGCACACCATTGCATTTGTCCTCATGGTTACCACCATCTGCGGTGTGGTTCCTAACCTGTCTGGGCCTAGAGCAGACACACCACTCATACCTACCCATTCATTTACTCTTGGGGACTTGAGGGTGGCTAAGGGAGAGATCATCATAATCCCAAATCTGTAGGTGTAGAAGCCAAGATTCTGAACGGGGAAATGGTTTGCTAAGGTCATGGCCAGCTGCTTCATTTTCTCAATCACTCCTGTATCAGCTGTTCAGTTAGCACTGGTGAATATGTTTCATTACCATTGGTTGATAAAGAAGCTGCTTTAGGCCTATGGCAGGGCAGAATATAATCAGGTAGGAAATCTGAACATATACAGAGAGAGAGAGAGAGAGAGATAGTAGGTGGAGTCAAAGAGACACCATGTAGCTACTGAAGGAGACAGATGCTGGAACTTTAAGCCCTGTAAGCTACAGCCTTATGACAATACACAAAATAATAGGAATGGGTTAATTTAAGATGTAAGAGTTAGCTAGAAATATGCATAAGCTATTGGCCAAACAGTGTTGTCATTTATATAGTTTCTGTGTCATTCTTCTGGTCTGGGCAGCTGGGAAACAAACAAGCAGACTCCGCCAACAAGTACCTACTATAGGCTGATGCTAAATTCTACAGCAGACACTCTGAACAGAGGGAGAACTAAAATCCAGCATTGTGACACCCAGTCCCAGTGTGTTGAACATGGCAAGACCACTACGAGTCTTAAGGTCAAAACTACTACCGATTCTACTTGTGTAACTGGGGTGGGGGTGGGCCTGGGCAGGCAATGAAGATACAGATCAGTTTGGATCATGCCCAACTCTTTGGCCTTACCCTACCCTTCCCAATTGCTTGAGAGCATCCATAGTGCAGTATTTCTATGGAAGCTGAGCAAAAAGCAGGCAGAGTAAATAGAGCTTGGACAAACACCATTCTGAGCTCTTGAGTCCTTCTAGATACTTAGCCATAAAAGCTACAACAACCACTCCGTGGGAAGGTAACTGTCCTCTCCTACATGGGCAGTTTGAGCTTCTTCAGGGCCTGAGTCAGAGGAAGCCCGGCTCAGTGGAGGCAAGACTTTAGAGATGCTGGTAAACTGGACAGCCAGACTTCATCTACCATCTTGAACTACTCAGCATCTCTGTGTACTATACTGACTTCTTCCTCTTGGTAGAAACATCACTTAAAACATGAAATACTGCAGCAGGCTAAAATGGGAAGAACAGAATACCCTCATTTATTATAAAGAGTACCCTGGAGTGGGAAAGATGTTGTCTGAGTCGATGTGCAATTTTTCTAAATCTTATTCCTGCAAACATCCTTCCACTCACTCATCCTCCCTCCACCCATCCATCTACCCACCCACCTATCTACCCACCCCCCAGTAACCTAACCCTCCATCCACCCACCTATCTACCCACCTACCCATCCATCCATCCATCCACCCACCCACCCACCCACCCACCTGGTGTAGGAGGGTCCTTCTGTATTTGGGTTGCTTTTATTGGTTAATAACGAATCTGCCTTGGCCTTCTGATAGGGCAGGACTTAGATAGACAGGATAAAGAGAAGAGAATGCTGGGAAGGGGACAGAGCCAGAGAGAGCCGCCCGCCATGAAGCCCGTCAGGTCACACACGCTAAATCTTTCCTGGTAAGCCATGACTCGTGGTGACACACAGATTGTTAGAAATGGGTTAAACAAATATGTGAGAGTTAGCCAATAAGAGGCTAGAGCTAATGGGCCAGGCAGTATTTCAATAAATACAGTTTCCGTGTAATTATTTCGGGTACGCACCGGGAGCCGGGTGGGACAGAACAAGGGGCCCGGCGCAGGGAACGCAGCCCGAACCCCTCATTACTACACCCACCCACTCACCCACCCATCCATCCTTCCATCTACTTACCCATCAATCCTCCACTCACCTGCTCATCTATCCCACCCTCTACTTGCCCACATAACTCACCCACCCATCCGTTCATCATCCATCCTTCCATCCACCCATCTATCTCTACGGTTTAATTTGCTGGGCATCTCAGAGATAACTGCAGACATGCCAGCCTTATCCTCTTTCTCTTGTTTCTTTGTCTTCACAGGGTCCACAAGTGAGGAGAAGGAAGTGTTGTCCCAGAGGCTCCTCCTGTGCATCCCCATCTACTAAGAACTGTGAAAACTTCCCAGGCAGATAAAACAGCTCTCCCCACAGCCCCATCTGCAGTGGGCCACTGAAGCTCCCCAGGCAGCTCATGAAGTTTAACCTGAAGCTCTGGACATCCACCATGCTGCACTGCCCCCCTGGAGCCTTCTGCTTCTGTCCTTTGTCATTCTAACTTTCATTTGCTTCCTTTACCATGGTCTCCTTGAAAGAGTGTGGGCTTAGAACCATAAAACCGTGACCTAAGCCGGGAATGATGTCTCGCTCCTGTAATACCAGCACTTGGAAAGCTGAGGCAGGAGTACAACCTGTTCAAGACTAGTCCGTGCTATAGTCTCCAAAAAGAAAGAGGGGGAGGGAGGATAAAAGGGGGAAAACCCCATCTGGAGTTCTAGTTCTATTACTAATGGTTGAATGACCACAGTCTCAAATAATTGGGCCTCAGTTTCCCCATCTGCAAAATGAGTATAATAATAATAATAATACATTGCTGAGAGGATCAAATGGGATAATGGATGGGAAGCAGTTTTGTAAACTGTAAGCTGCCCCACTCCTGGGAAGCTTATTATTACTCCCTCGTTTCTCTGACACCAAAGACAGAAGAGCCGCAGAGGGAAGTCAGGGCTGGGACGAAGGCTTTAAATCTGAACCCTGCCCTCTAGCCTTCCAGGCAACCGTGGGAAAGAAGCCCTGGAGCCCTGGAGCCTCGGTTTCCCCATCAGGAAAGGAGGAGTCACCCAGTCTGCCATGCCAGCCTAGGACGAGAGGCACTCATAAACAGTGATTGCTCATCTCTATCCTAAAGCCATGTCTTAGCTTACCACAGTCATTTTCTATTTATTGAGCACACTCAATGTGGTGGCGAGAACCTGGTCCCCAGCAGGAGAAGGCAGCCTAGTCCATCCCAGCTAAAAGAATACAGTAGTTTCCACCTCCACCCCTACGACCAGATTTCCCATCCATACTGCCCCTGAGTAACTGACCCAAGTAGAGCAGCAACCGGCGTCACCCCTGGCATAGTCCATACAGGGCCATAAGTGACAGAGTAAGGAAGTACATTCTGGGCAAAGACTGTCTTGTTCCTGTCGCTGCCTTTCTGCTTCTAGCCTCTTTCTGGTCAATACTTCTGCTGCCACTGTGGTCCCCCTCACTGGTTCTCACAGCTTTGGACTCTCTTCGCTCCCATCCACTCCCTGATGTCAGACAATGTCCCTGCAGCAAGGCTTTAATCGCTTAGCTTCCTGCTAGACACTTCCAATGATTCTCTGTCACCTGTAGGAGAAAGTGCACTCTAAACAGCAACTTCAGAACCAAACTGGCCAGGAGCAAGTCCCAGATTTGCCCTCCACGGGCAGGCTACGGTTGGCCTTGCTGAGTCTCCATGGCAATGAAGCCAAGAGTACTGATGGATGCAATTCAGTTTAAGATACAAGTAAGGTGCTGTGCCTGGCTCGGAGAGTCTCTTCAGTATTTGTCACCTCTTCCTCTCTCACACTCCTCTACAGTCCCCTCTCCCAAGGGGCACAAGGTGGAGGCTAATTGCACATCCACCAAGGGAATTCTGGGAGACAGATGCTGGCCACTTCATGTGTCACATAGACACAGTACCAAGGGAGCCGGGGAAAAGAGAAAAGGAAGGGCTTTGAGGCTGGGGATTGCCACATCAGGCTTAAAGTTTAAGAGGAAAAAGAAGGTGAAGTTGGCTTCAGAACTGAGTATGGGAACCCTGAGAGGGTGGAGACCTCATCCCACAGTGAGCATACTGGTTCCTGATGCATAAGACATAGACGCCAAGGAGCAGAGCCTTAGGGAGGCTTCTGCTCAGTCTCTGGGGAGCCCACATTCTTTCAAAGACAGTAGACAACCAGGGAATCATGTTTCCCACAAAGTCCAGGGGACTCTCGGCAGCACAGGGAATAGGCCAGTGGGTGGCCAGAGAACCAGCCGATACAAGGACGCCGACGACAACACGATGACTTCATTTACCGAGTTATCAAAACCCACAATGTCTGCAAACCGCAGCAGCTGCCAAGAAAGAATGAGTCACCGGGAGGCACAGGAAGGAGGGACCGGCTGAGGTGGTGGGTGGGATGGGGTGGGCAGCATGGCAGATGAGAAAAGCAAGTATTTGACAACACACTGGTTCAAATCCTGACAAAGCTTTGGGGCCTAAGTTCTCAGTCTCAGCTTTCCTTTCTTGGCAAATGGAGAATAACCCCTATTTCATGGGGTTGTGTGTTCTCTCTCTCTCTCTCTCTCTCTCTCTCTCTCTCTCTCTCTTTCATATAATTTGAGATAGGATCTTACCATGTAGTCAAGATAGACCTCCAATTCACAATCCTCCTGCCTCAGCCTCTTAGGTATTGGGAAGGAAGACTTACTCTCTCCATGGCCAGCCAGAGGTCAACCTGATCCACTTTTGTTTCTTGGTCTTGAGCTGCAGCATGAGAGGCACACACCTTCAGTCCCAGCAGCACTCAGGAGGAGGCAGAGGCTGCTGGAGCTCTCTGAGTTCAAGACCAGTCTGGTCTACATACCCTGTCTCAAAAAGAGAGAACACTGACATGACATCAGAACACTGACATACACAGAACTACAGAACTAATCCCAGGGCATTTGAGGAACTTGTGCATTCGAGAAAAATGAACAACTATTTAGCTAATAAAATCTCCTTTCTTCTGGGTGCCCAAAAGAGGGAGAACCTACTTGGAGAATTCTAGTTTTCAAAATCCAGGAGATCTGAAAGATCTGTGTAAGAGCAGACAGGAGGTGGTAGAAATGGAGGGAGTCAGGTGCCTGGAAGTCATGAATGCAAGGACTACAATTTTCAGAAGAGTAAAAACAAAACCATCAGACTGGGAACTGAGTAGTAGCACAAACAAACTGAATGAACTTGGCTAAATCGCTGGACATTCTGGCCTTTAGTCTCCTCTTCTATAAAACAAGGATAATGGTACCTTCAATGTGGGCTTCAAATACAAGGACGTAACCAAGATCTGCAGTATACTACTAGAAACATTGGCCGGTGCTGGGGTGCATTTATGGCTCTCTATTTCAACATTTTTCTTGCTACACACAGATTCCAAAGCAGATGGGAGGAGAGGGTTTGTTCCTAGAGAGAACCATCACACTCCTCACGTCTTTGGGAGGAGTCACTCATGGCTTTGCCCAAGGCAGTTCAAGCCAGTCAGGTGCATGATGCTCCTTTTTAAAGACCCCTGCCTTTGTTGCGGTGCTCTTTCTTATAACTAGCCCCCCACTTCCAGTACAGCGGCCATTATGTTCTTCCCACCGTTGACTCATTCTCTCATTCTTACTGCCATAATTATTGATCTCTTGTTCTGCAATGCACCGTGCCGGCCACTGAAAGTTCAGAAAAGCCCAAGATATATTCACCTTCAAGGAAACTGAGGCCCAGTGGAGCCAAGCTGATAAACAGATGTTCATCACAGTGAACAGTGAGTGCCTTCTCAGAGGGAAGCCTGGAACACTCTGGAATCCCTGAGGATCCCACGCAAGGGGACTTAAGGAAGGCATGACAGAGGACTGAGTTTCGGAACTCCCCACCAAGCAGATCTGCACCACAGTTAACTTGACGCCGTTCCTCGGCTCGTTGGAGATCGTGTGGCGTTCTGCACCTGGTAGTTATGAACACAAGTTACAGCGTAATGCCTATGACCACGTGGGTGAATGCTGTCCTCCGATCCTGAGGCCAGTGATCCAGGCAGGATGGACCGCCTGAAGCCTCCATGTTCAATGCAAAATATGGGAATAGAAGTCTACACCTCCCAGAGTAAGGTGGAGTTGTCGTCTGTGGGGAAAGTATGGCCACACAAAACTACTAAAATCATGTTTTCCAAAACTATCTCCTGATCCACAGTCAGGTACTGTGAATAATGGCAAGGCCACTGCCTGGAATGTGAAGGAGAAGAAACAATGGGTTTCTGGAGGCCCCTTCTTCCCAGAGGAGCCTGTAGGTTCAGAATCTGGGCCTGGGCTTATAACCAATCCCAATGATCCTGGCTCAAGGTGCTGCCCTTGGCTTTCCCTCAAGCTAAATAGTCAAATTTCACACTACCCGAAACATCACCCTCCCTTGCTGTGATGCCACAGGTGTGGGAGGCCGGAGAAGCTCAAGGAAGCTGACCCCTTTGTCAAAGGGCGCTTAGCAAACCAGGAAAGGAGCCCTGTAGCCATCTACCCTCCTCATGAAAACCACATTCCTCTACAGGCGTGAATAAAATTACCTTTTCTTCTCTACAACTTTCTCTCTGTTCCCAACCACCAAACCCAGAACAAACCAAGGAGGAGACACCACCTGGCAGGAGCAAGCCACCAGAACAACCAATCCCGCCTTGCCTTTGTGGCTTTGGGGCATCTCTCTCAGTGCCACGTGTACCTCTAAGAGATAAAGATGGCTCTAAAGTAGACGTGTAGGCCATTGACGGAAGTCTAGAGGAGGAGAAAGTCTACAGAAGAACACTTCTTGTTGTTCAAGGAGGGCCCTCTTGTTGTTTCTGCCGGGCTCTCGGAAGAATCTGCATGAAAAAGACAAAGTGGAGTCCGTTGTGTCCAACATTTTGACATTGTGACGTAGTGTCATCTATGACGCTCATGCTGCAGAACCACACATTTGAGTTAGAGAGAGAGAGAGAGATCGATTTCATAATGTTCTACGTAAGTTTGGGATCCTGTATTGGGATGCATTCACGGTTATCCTTTGTGGTGTGCTCTGTGTGTAGCCATACCTGCTAGGCCCTCTAAAGAATTTGTCTTCCTCAGGCTGGGCCTGATGGTATGTCTGGAATTCCAGTGCTTAGGAGGAGGCAGCAGGAAAATCTGGAGGTTAAGTTTCATCCTCAACTACATAGAGAGTTTGAAGTCAGTTTTGACTACATGATATCATGTCTTACAACAAAGCAAAGTGGGAACTGTCCCCTCTCTGCAAGGAGGCTTCGATTTTTGAGGCACATGTAGTTAATTCCGGTTGGAGTCAGGGGTAGGGACTGAATGATTTCCCACAAGCTCAGGATATCCCCATCCCCCGAAGGTTAGCAGACACCCGGAGGAGTTGAGAACAGAGGTGAGCAGGCAGCAGGCAGGAAGTGAGGAGCTTGAGTTTTTTTGTTTTAAGCGTTTCTGTTCTTGTGAGAAACTATGGTCTGAATGTCTGTTTTTCTCCAATCTCTAATGCAGTAGATACTGGATAGGTAACTGGTGCCCCGGCTAAAGACAAAGCCTGGGCTGAGGGTGGAGCTTAGTGGGAGAGTACTTGCCTGGCATCTGTCTGGCCCTGGATTCAGTCCCCATCACTCAGGGCAGTGGGGTGATAACACAAGAAGGAACCATCTGGTGGCGCCCACCTGTAATACCAGCACTTAGGAGGCTGAGTCAGAAGGATCAAGAACTGGAAGACAGTCTGGGCTCCAGAGCAAAACCCTGTCTCAATAAAAGCCAAAACCAAGCATATAAATAAACACCACGTGTGGGGGGGGAGGGGTCACAGTCATCCTTAACTCCAGTTTGAGGGGATTCCCACAACCTCTTCCAACCTTCCAGGACTCTAGGCCTGCATATGGTGCACAGACATACATGTGGGTAAAACACACACATAAAATAAATAAGTACAAAACAAACAAATAAACAAAACACACAAAGCAAAGTAGGAGCATGTCCAGAAGTTGGTGGGCCAGCTAGCCTGCATATGTGACAACAGGAGAACAAAGAGGCCCTGTCTCAATTCGGATGGAAGGTAATGTGGGGTCAGGGGACTGGGCCTCTTCTTGTGTGCTATGGCACAAGAATGCCCATACTCACACGTGAACACATGCACATATGCATACATGTCATACACACAAAGAAAGAAAGGAGGAAAGGAGAGAGGCAGGGAGAAAGGAAGAAAAGAAGGGAGGGAGGGAGAGAGGGAGGAAGGAAGGAAGAAAGGAAGGAAATAAGAAAGAAACTACAAGAAACACAGAAGTCTTTTATAGCCTCTGGAGCAGCGTGTATGGCAGAGGACAGGTAGCAAATGCTTCCCATCTAGCGTGGAAGCAGGAAGACTACCTCCATCGGGCCTCCTTTGATTTTCATTTGAGACTTAATGAGCACTTAGGGCATTGCTGACACTCTAATTAGGATTAAAAATTAAATGCAAGCTCGTCACATGGTTCCTTCCCTACACATCACTTCCTTAGTTTTACTGATCATGGCCATTAAACAAAAACTATTTTTAAATGGCACTAATTTGCTGTGGCCTAAAACAAATGAGAGACAAATATTTTGTTAGAAAAACAAATCATGAACCAAACTAGAGTTTAGAGGGGGAAAAGAACCAACAAAACAAAAACCTAGCTAATGAGTTCAAAATGAAATTAAAACCGAATCAATGTAGCTTCCAAAACAATTGAACCAGAATGAAATTCGAACAACAATATACATTCCCAAGGAAATCAAACTAATTCTGCATAGCATCCAAGGCCTTGGCTCACAAAAATACCTCTGTCTCTTCCCTCTTAGGTCTTTCAAGCTGGGCATGGTGACACATACCTATAAACCCAGCTCTGGAGGTGAAGACAGAGGAATTGCAAGTTAGAAGCCAGACTAGGCTGTATAGCAAGATCCTCTCTCAAACTTGCAAAATAGATAAACCAATCAACAAAAGACAACAAATGTCTTAGATGTGCTACCCCTGGCTTCTTGAGAGAAGAAAAGACAATCCCTTCTTTCCCAGAACACACTGCCCAGCTCGGGATTTTCCTATGAAGCCTACACCCCCTAACCAGCTCCCCCGCTTCCAGCACTCATTCATCAGGACAATGACCCCAGAAAATGGGACTTGGCATGCCCACTTCAACACTGCCACAGTCAGAGCATGAAACCAGCAATGTAACAAAAAGGAGAAAAGACAGCAAACACAACTGAGCCACAGAGGACTTCCTGATGAAGTGTCTAGGGCAGAGTTTCTCAACCCGTGGTTCAAGACCCCTTGAGAGGTCACCTAAGACCATCGGAAAACACAGGGAGTTATATTACTGTTCACAACAGTAGCAAAATCACAGTTATGAAGTAGCAAAGAAAATAATTTCATGGTTGGCATCACCATGACATGAGGAACTGTATTAAAGGGCCGCAGCGTTAGGAAGGTGTAGAATAGAAACCATTGCTCTAGGTGGTTCTCCTAGACCAGCTCCGTGAGGCAGCAGAGGAAATGTCCTTTGATTGAATTCCACATCCCACCCGTGTGGATGCACACTTGCTCTCCAATGATCTCAGTAGAGACTGCCCCCTCCAATTCTCTCCACAGGAATCCCAGGAAGTGGGAAAATGAGATTGTTGCTTGTGGTGGAGTATAGATGGCCACCCACAGGCACTAAAGGGCAAGCTGGAAGCCAGGCCCCCTGTGGAGGACCCAGCAAGATGCCAGCAGTGACGTAGCCTATCTGGAAGCTGTGTTTGCTGGGCTGCTGATGCTGGTCTTCGCTCGTTTCTCATATGAACACAGCCAGAACTGCCCATCCTTATAGGCTTTGTCTATAATTTGAAGCCACTATTGTCTTCCATGAGTACCACCCTCCCTACTTGGATCCCGAAGTCATCTTCATGTGGATTTTTTTTTTTTTTTTTTGTCTGTGGATGAAGAAGGCTTGGAGGATGCACTCTGGCTGAGTTCCCATCTAGTTGTGTAGCCTTCTCCTGACTTTTGCCATCTTGGCTCAGGCCAAGCTCAGGGACTTATGCATGGTGTGTGTACCTAGCATTTTCTGGACTTCTAGCTGGTGCTCAGTGATGTCCTCCCGCCTTTGAGGCCTAGCCGAGGTTAAGCTAGCATCTCGAGCAGTCTTCCAGTCCTGGTCTCTTTCTCACTGAATCCCTTTACTCTGACGATGTACAGAAAGAACGGACACAGGACATGAGTGCCCCCTGGTTAAACACTGTCTGTCCTGCCTTCAGCTTGCGCCAGGTCCATTCTGCAGGAGGGTAGAAAGAAAATCAGCAGGCTGGGGATCCTGGTGAACACCTGGAATCCCATCACTCAAGAAGCAGAAGCAGGAAGATTGCTGCTATTCATTCCTGGACAGCCAGGGCCTCACAATAAAAATAAAAGCAAGAAGAATTTCCAAGTTCAGCAGGATTACCATGCAGGTCTGAGGAAGCTTCTTGGGAAATTCCAGTCTACTTTCTGTTTCTCCTACAGAAGCTTTCTCAGAGTTTTTCAACTAGGGCCAAGTTTTAGACTTAACCAAAAGCTTCATCCTGACTTTACCTGTTTATAGCGTCCCTACAACTAGACCAGAAGCCTCCGGAAAGCAGGAACTCTATGGTATAACTTAGCTAGCTGAAAGACTCAGATTGACTCATCTTGCAATTCCAGAACCAGGCAACATTGAATTCTGTAAAGTAAAATAGATATCCCTCCAGTCTGTCCTGAGGAGGCGAGAGACAACAGCAGAACAAAGAATAAGGGATTTCCTAAAGTTCCCTTGCTTGCCAGTCAGAGAACAAAGACAGAACAACAGAAAAATAAATCGTTAGTTACCCTGTTTGCGTAAGGATTTGTCTGTCTGGTCTTACGTCAACTCGATACAAGCTAGAGTCCTCTGAAAGGAGGGAGCCTAAATTGAGAAAATCCCTCCATAAGATCTGGCTGTAGGGCATTTTATTAACTAGTGATTAATGGGAGAGGGTCAACCCAGCCCATTGTGGGTAGGGCCACCCCTTGACTGTTAGTCCTGGGTTCTCTAAGAAAGCAGAGGGAGAAAAATTGACCAAGCCAGTAAGCAGCATTCCTCCATGGCCTCTACATCAGCTCCTACCTCCAGGTTCCTGCCCTGTTTGAGCTCCTGTCCCGACTTCCTTCAATGATGGAAGCATAAGTCAGCATGCTCTTGGTCATGACGTTTCATCATAGCAATAGTAACTCTAGCTAGGACAAGATTAAAGCACTTAAAAATAATTCCATTATCATAGCATTGGTATTACTTCTCTATTTATTTTTGAGGGAAGGTCTTATGTAGCCAGGCTAGCCTTAAATTTAGTATATAGCAAAGGATGATCCTGATTCTCCTGCCTCCACCCCGATGCCTGGTATGCGGCATGGATGTCATACCCACCCTCTCCCTTGATTTTTTTAGAGGATCTGTTAATGATTGAGTTGTTGGCAACATGGAACTTGAGGATGGGTGACTCCATTTTGATTGTCACCCTGGTCTGTTGTGGCCCAGTGCAGGAACTTAATCTAAAGCGGTTTTTATTTAACAGCTGTAACTTTGCTCTATGGAAATGCCCAGCAGTTCACACTGTGTCTTGCAGGTCCAATTGTAGGTGAATGGGGGTAGACATTTGCCAACCCAGTCTATAGGTCAGAGACACATGGATGCTGCTCGGGGCCTATTGTACACTAGACACAAACCATCTTCTCAGTCTTTATTCTCTATTCTTTCTACTTTAGAACCTGTGTTCCTTGCCACCTTGACTGCCCCGCCTCATTCTAGTCCCATCCCAAACAGCCTAAAGCTTACTCGTCAAGGTTTTCTGTATGCTTCCAAATACTAGTCTTCGTCTAGTATTCCCATCAAAGGCAAATTATTCCTTGGAATTTCCATGCAAGTGTTTCCATGGACTACCCAACACACAGTACACACTCATTCAATCTATCTTAAAGCGCAACCATAGCATTCTCTACTGCAACTATTCATGCCATGAGCACATCCTCCCGGGCCCTGTTGTCTCAGGAGATGCTGAAGCAGAAAGCATTCAGTGTGTGTGTGCTGCCCTGGGCTGCAGGTAGTAATAATACTGAAGGAATAAAGGTGATGAACGAGTGTATGGAAATGGAGGCGCTACCTCACAGGGTTTCCAGATTGTGTTTCTGCATTCGGACAAATGACTAACACCTCAGTTTCACTTAGCTACACTTGGACAGCAAGTTGTGGAGCTTAGCTGGAGGAAAGGAAGGGTGTGATAGGGCAGGAGGTACCACCGACTCAGTAGGCTCAGATCTCTTTCTCTGTGTGTTGTTGGGTTTTGCTTTGTTTATTTTTGAGATGAGGTTTCCATGGTTCTGGCTGACTTTGAATTTCTCATAAAGTCTAGGCTAACCTTGAACTCAGGATCCTCCTGCCTCTGAATGTTTTTGTGTGTGGAGGGGGGTTGGTTTTGGTTTTTTGAACCCAGAGATCCACCTGCCTCTGCCTCCCACCCCCAGGTGCTGGGATCAAAGGCATGCATCACCACCACCCAGCTCTGCCTCTGAGGTCCGCGCTCACTCCAGCTTTCTTCTCGCCCACTCTTTGCACATGACCTTTTCTCTTCCTATCGGTGGACTTCTTCCACATGTCAGGGAGCAAGGCTCCTGATGCTTCCAGAGTCTCGCTATGTTCGCTGATGAATCGGGCCTTGTTCTTGTTCTTTTGACCTTACATTCATATCTCAGGGAAGAGAGCCAGCAAAACGGCTCAGGGGGTAAGGGCTCTTGCCGCCAAGCCTGACACCTGAATTCATTCCTGAGTCCCACATGATGGAGGGAGAAAACAGATTTTTATAAGTTGTCCTATGACCTACACACACACGGTGGCACACATGGGCCCACACACATACACACAAATAAATGTATTTTTAAAAAAACATTTTTAAAGGGGCTGGAGAGATGGCTCAGAAGTTAAGAGCACTGCCTGCTCTTCCAAAGGTCCTGAGTTCAATTCCCAGCAATCACATGGTGGCTCACAACCATCTATAATGGGGTCTGGTGCCCTCTTCTGGCCTGCAGGCATACACACAGACAGAATATTGTATACATAATAAATAAATAAATATTTTTAAAAAAAAAATCTCAGGAAGGAATGTAATTGGCTAAGCATGGATCGTGAGGGGCGGAGACACTAATGAAATGACAGTTCTCACGTTGACATTGAGAAGAAAGGGTGCCTTGAAGCAGATTTGATGGCTGGGAGATGACTCCGTGGTTCAGAGTGCTTACTGTGCAACCATGAGGGCCTGAGTCCCCATCCCAGCACCCATGTAACAATTCAGATGTGGTCTTGCATTGCCCGGCAACCCCAGTGCTGAGGTTATGGAGACGGGCTCAGTGAGGCTTGCCAGGTGCCAGCCTAGCCAAAAGATGTGAGTGCTAGGTCTAGGGAGCGACCTGGCAGAGAATGAGTGGAAATACCAGACACCCTCCTTAGGCCTCTGCGTGTACACATAGGTATGCACCCCTGCATACCTGTGCACATGCAGTTCTGTCTCACACATACACACAGTGACACAAAGAAATAAACACTGAATTGGAGATAGATTTTCTTTTTAAGAAGAAGAACCCTGGATCTGGATGTGGGGAGGATGGTTACCATAGATATAGAAATAGGAGTGATACAGTCTGCATTCAAGAGATGCAGAGGAATGATGGGGGGTTGGGGAGAACCCAAGACTGAGTTCTCAGGAGGCAGAGGAATATTCTGTGAAGTACCTGGGGTGAGATCACATTCTCTTCAGCTGAGGATGAGAGCAGTCTGACTGTGAACACCGCGGGCAGCGCTCCACCCCTTGCCCCAGAGAGGCAACTCTACTTTCCCACATCTCGTGGTTATTTTTATGGTTAGATTTATTTTTACCCACTCTAGACCTCAAACCTGCAGCTGGAAGAAACAAGACACCAAAGCTTCTAGGTTTCTAGAAAACACAGGCTGCAGTGGCTGGGTCAGTGACAAAAGCCAGGCTGTGGCTTCCTCTAGAATCAACTGGAAAAGAAGTGGGAAGGGGAGAAAGGGGGAGGGGTCCTTTTCTCTCAGCCTACAAGCCCAGCCAAGAGAGAGCCCTGTTTCAAGAGAAGGACCTATAGCCCCTATAGACATCAGCGTCCTGGCCCTCCAGCCTGGGGTTGGGACAGCAAAGCTTCTTTTCCTGACAACAACCCTTCCACCGTGCCCACAGCCTGTCCCCCTATAGCCCAGAGAGCTCCAGGAGAGGATCTCGCTTTTCACATACTGGCCAGCTATGACCAGGCATCATCCATAGTGCCCACAGCCGGACTGCCAAAGTACACTTCTCCTTTACTGGGCCATACCTAGGTCTAAATGGTTATTCCCCAAAGACGAGTTTACCAAACAGTTAGGCAATGCCTCCTCCGTGACTGTCACTGATGAAAGCTGAAAACATACTTTCACACATTTAAAGAGCCATTTCAGAGACTGGCCTCCTCATGATAAAGATGCAACTGACACTCACTTGGCCATGGAAATGTCAAACTGTTGCCACCCAGCAGAGTGCCTGACAAGCTATTAACTCTGAGGCTCTGTCTAGCTGATGCCTCTCCCTTCCTTTCCCATGTCTTCCTCAATAACAAATGTGGGCTCCTGAAGTTGACATTTGGGTAGGACTTACCACATCTAGTGTACCACCTCTGCCTTTCAGTGAAATGCCTAGGGATAGAGATAGGAGAGAGATCAGAGGAGTTGGGGGTGTGGGGACATATGACAACGATGTCACCTTTGGTGTCTTCTAAGTGTTCCAAGAGTGTAAGCTAAAATCCCAGAAAGAACTGTCTAGAACATAATCCTTGGTTTCTTTCATCAGAGGATGATTCTAAATTCTTCCCTTACCTTGCAACTGGGTGGGCCTTGGGAAGAAAGGCACCAGCATGGGTAGGAGCTGATTTGTTCCCGCATTAGACCGGGGGTAGATAATCTCTTCTATAGAGAGGAAACTCCTGGGTTCTGAGCCCAGCTGCTCTAAATAAGCCCTTTACTTTCGCTTGGTTAATGTCTCCCTAGCTCAGAAATAGGATGCAGATGAGTTATTGAGAAATAGCAGAACATGTTAGGAATGGTCATGTATGCATATGATCCCGGCAATTAGGCTGTAGAGACAGGAAGATCAAGACCAGCCTCTACTACGTTGCTTGAGGGCAGCCTGGAATACATGTCCCAAAACACAAAGCAAACAAAAAGGAATCCATGGGACTAGTGAAAAAGACAGGACTCAGTGATAGGAAGTTGGGCAGGGCTCTTGGTCTGCTTTGCGGCTCACAAGCCTCTGCATCCTGGGGCAGAAAGGGGCCAAGAAACACAGGTAGGACGTGAGGTACGGAGTTAGTTTTGAGGTTTATGTGTTTGTTTGTTGGAGATGGGCTCTTGTTTATTGTGTCGTTATAGCTGGCCTGGCTCTCATTGTGTAGCCCAGGCTAGCTTCGAATTCCTAACAATCCTACTGCCTCAGCCTTCTGGTTGCTAGGTTTACAGGTGTACCCCACTGTGCCTGGCTAGGTATGGGAGCATTTTTAAAGCTCTATTAATAGGTTGGGATATGGTGATAATCCCCTTCTTCACAACATACAGTACACCATAACCTGTGAGGTGAGGTTAGCCTGCCTTTCCTAAGCGGATAAACATGAGCGCCTATGCCGGCTGAGGTAGGTGTGGGAACGTATCAGTCAATGAAGATATGTTGTGTGAGCCAGCTGAGGGTGCGTGTTTGTACTTGAAAGCCATAAGGTTCCATGCAAAAGCTACGGGTGGCACTGTTGCACAATGCTGGTGGGTGTGTGGCACGGGGGAGTGATTAACAGTTTATAGGCTGAGTCTGAGTGTATATGCGTACAATCTAGAATGGAAATGTGTGACATAGCATAGTGACGGGTAGAAAAGCACAGAGCCTCTAGGACGGGTCTGACTTGCCCTTGAGTCCTGGCTGTCAGTAACCAGATGTATAACCTTGAGCAAATCACTCAATCTTTAATTTCCTCAACCATGAAACGAGGACAGGAATGAGTACCTTTTGAGACTGCCATGAGGGCTAGAAACGACACTGTAGATGGCAAAGGTTTGGGTGTACAGCCTATACACAGGCAAGCAGCCTGTCTGTGCCCTGTGGACATGCTTGGGTACACAAGCAAAAGAGAGCAAAATGTGACCTGTGTCTAAAGGGTGAGGAGGCACCCTGAACAACTGCTTCGCCTTTGCCATTGAACTCCCAGTTCAGAGGGCATCAGTAGATCAGGTGCCCACAACCTCCTGAGGTTTCTTAGCCCTGAGTCTAAATCAGTATGAGATTGAGAGGCCTGGAGGAGCTGCAGGAAGCAGGAAGGCTTGCAGACGTTGCCTTTATTTTCCCTCCACACAGCAACGGTTGAAGACCGCGGCCCACATCCACTCCCACCTCCACCCAGACCCACCCCTGCTCTGCTCTCCTTTCAACAAGTAAGAACCAGCGCTGGGGGAAAGCCAAGAGGACAGAGGAGTCCCCATAGCCTTTCCCATTCCGCCTTAAAACCGAACAAGAAGCATCATCCCGCCGTGCTTTGCACTCGGGCCACCTTAAGAGCTGAGCAATGCTTTGGCCTCCCGCCAAGCCCCACCCCCGCCGGCTCGCACTCCGCCCCTTTCTCCTCCCGCTCTGCTGGGGGAGAGCTGGGGAGCCCCAGTCTGGCCGGAGTTGGCTGGAGCTGTTGCCATGACAAGCATTTTCTTAATACAGCTCTGCTGTTGAGACCGTCCTAGGCTGGGGGTAGGGTGGGAGCACGAACTTCCTGGGGGACCATTCCTTTGAAGACGGCGAGTCAGACACCCGCCCAGCTCCCTGCACCCATTTTCTTCCAGGAAGGTCCTTTGGGTGGAAGGGCTTGGGAAGAAGACCCAGCCCACTCCCCCAGCTGTAGCTCAAAGGCCAGAGCGCAAAGCCAGCATCACTAGGTGGTTTACCACACTGGGGAGACCTGTGGGTGGTCACCCCACCCTACTCGGTCCATGGAAACGCGGAGGGAGAGTCCCGGTTGGAGACACCTGAATCTTTGCTAGAAAGAGAGGTAGGTTTGCAGAGAATGAATTGACTCTGGGTTTGCAAACTTTGTTTCTTTCTTTCCTCTCAATGGCTTCTCAAAGTACCCGAATTTCCTTGTGCTGGCAAATTGTGGGAGGGTGGGGTGGTGGAATAAGAGAGAGAGGTGGGGGGAAGAAAATGGGAATGATTTCTTCAACACTGTATGTCTTCGCTGGGTTCTGAAGAATCATATAATCAAACAAGTGATTCCTTTGCGTTTTCCTTTGGATCCCGGGACGGGTGGGGAAATGGAGGGACTGCCTTTTTCTCACCTAAATTAAGCTCTTGGAACAAGTATTTATTACAACCGACCCCCATCTGCTCCGGCTCTCCCCCTCCCCCTTGGCTTGGGAACCAGCCGCAGAATGGAAAACTGTTGCGGAAAAAAAATATTTTCCGCGTCTGTTCCCTTTCTCGAAAGCCCCAAAGAGAGATGGGAAAAATAGAACCAAATAAATCTTCAGCGGGAAGGAAGGCCTTAGAGCCAAGGAGGGGGCACACTGGGGCACAAGGTGGAGGCAGGCTAGGAGAAGTTGGAGGGTGAGAACCAGGAGTGCACAAATTAAATTTCTTTGGCTTTGCATAGAAACCTCAGCAGTTTCTCTCTGCGGCTTACAAAACATCCTCAGACTTTGACGTCTATAATTAGCTGTGGAAAAAGCTGGGAGTTCCCTCTCGCTGCTGTTGTTTGAGTGAGTGTGAGCGTCCAGAACCAACTGTATGAGTGTCTCTGAGGGCACCGCCCCGCACATCTTTGCTTCTATAGGAAAGGAAAGAGAAGGGGCACATGGAAAAGTTTTCAGTTTCATGGGGCTGGCTGGCCTGAGCCTCTGGCATCTCGAGAGGATCTCTGAACAGATCGCTTAAGTGATAGACACTAAGGCTGGGATTGTCCCCCCCCACCCCACCTCTTTTTTCTCTCTCCCTGTTTTGGTAGTGGGGGCTGGCTGGCATCTTTCCCTGAGATGAGTCCAGCCTTAGACTCTGGTCCACTTCTAACAGAGTGCCTCCTTGCTTCCTTCCGGCTGGGTGGGGGAGATGGGAGCAGAGGCCCAGCAAATCTTAGGAGCAGAGAGAGCTGTGCCTTGGCCAGAGCTATCTCCTTCCTGGGAACTCCTTCAGGACTCGCAATCCCCTCCAGACCTGATGCTGGCACGTGCTGGCCCAGTGAGGCGGTGAGGTGTCAAGTGAAGAAATCAGGGGCTGCTATGACGCTGAGGGAGGGAAAGCAAATTCCCATTCTGCAGGTTATTTTCTCCTCCAGTTGGGGTGTCTGGCAAGGAGTCTTCAGATCCACCCATTCCATGCTTTGACACCCCTACCCACCCAAATGAGCTCCCCCTGTACCTGGCTCTTCCCACTTAAGAGACCCTTGCTCTGGGTCCTCCTTATCTGGGAGGGAGGAGGTCAGGGTAATTCCAGGCTGGGGCCAGCATGGAAAGGGGTCTAGGGGAGAGGAGAATTTCAAGAGAGGACCCTATGATGTGGGCAGGCTAGCTAAGTTATCTTCTGAAGCTGCGAGAAAAGCCTTGCTGAGACCTCAGGAAAGAAATAGAGGGAGGGTTTAAAAGGCAGCCAGGAAAGCTGCCAGAGCAAGCTTCCATTTGGAGGTGTCTGGTGACGGATCAGACTGTACCCCTTGGGCACTCTACCCTACCTGTGGTCTGTTCCCAGAAGCATTGGTGCCCTTCTGTAGGAGGAGGAGGAGGGACTCCCAGGGGGCAGACACTGGTAGATAAGGATGGCTGCTGCCTCAAGTGCCTGCTTAGCACGCACCAGGGTGCCTGCTCTAATGGCCTTGAGTCCCCCATCTTGGGCAGCTGGGGAGACTGCTTTTCAGCCAGCTTACCTCTCCCAGCTGTTAGACTGGCAGGGCTGGGAATCCTGCAGCAGAATCTGGACCCCCCCCTCCCGTCTAGCAGCCTCCGTGACCTGCCCTATTGTCAGCCTCCCGGCAGCTCGGCTCCACCCTCCCAGCTGGCTCTGCCTCAGTCTGAGTACTCCTAGGAGAAATGGCTTTGAGGGAGTAGAGGCTTCTAGCGTTCCAGTCCCTGCCAGTGCCTCGGTCCCTTTCCCCTTCTATTTTCCATCTCTGTGTCCCTGGATCCTTGGACCCAAGGTCAAGTTGAAGGGGCTTAGCTTGCCTCCTCCCTCAGATTCCCAGCTTCTAGCAAAGTGCCGGGACAAATAGAGGCATTCCTGTCAATACTTAAGAGAGGGGCAATTTAATTTTTAACAACATTTATTGGGGAACCACATCTAGAGGTCAGAGGACAATGTGTTCTCTCTTTCCACCATGTGGGTCCATGGGGACCAAACTCAGGTTGTCAGAGGCTTCAAGACAGGAGTCCTTACCCACACAGATCCATCTTGCTAGTCCCAGAGGGTGGAGTAATTGCACCTGGGAATCAATTGCATGGGGAGGTGCAGGAAGGGGCCCCTAGTTCGGCCTCTGTTCTATAGCTTCTCCTTGATCTGGGAACCCTGCTCAGCACAGGAGGGTGGGAGGGAGTGGCTGAGTCAGATTTGTCACATTGCTATGGTCTTTGATGTCAGAAGAGAATCAAAATGAGGGTACTGTGTGAGGGGGGGGGCAAACTTAAACAGCCAGAGTCTGCCCAAGGCATGGTGCTGGAAGTAAGGTATGTGGGGGATGAAGGTCACCGGGAGGGAATATCAGGGAGCCTTGCACCTGCTCTCACTTTCTGTAAGATCTAGAGAAGAAGGGGGACAGGGACTTCTCTGCCAGCATTGCCCCAGCCACAACCTAACCTGAGACTATTAAGCTGACTTCTCTCAGTACCCATGGCCCTTTGCTCTTTATCCAGTGCTCTGGGCCTCTGGGCCAACCCCCACATTAAGGTCCACCAAACTTCTGAAGGAGATGAGGAGTATGTTTACTTGGGATGCCTAGGAGCTTAAGAAGCCTATTTGATGTTCCCTTACAGGTAAACGCCCCACCCTGAGCCTGCCCTTTCTTGGAGGGTTATCTGCCAGACCATCTGTATTCCTTCCCCATGTGGGACTCCTGAGATAGGCTGCCCACCCAGCCCACTGCCTGCTTCTAGTGGGGCTTTGATTCCTTCTGTCTCTATTGCCAGGAGAGGGAGGAAGGGGTGGGGAAGATAGGATGGGGTGGGCACCCTCTAGATACAATCTAACTGGACTGACAGCACTTCTCTGTTTTTCTCCCTGGAAAATAGATAATATACTCATTGTTTTAAATTGACACAGAGTGTGTATTTATAGATGCCATGTTTTGATAGATGTACATACTATATAATGTTCAATTGAAATCTCAGACACTTGTCATTTCCTTGTGGTTAAAAAAATTCAAAGGTGCTTTCTTGAAGATTATTTGGAGTGGAACAGCACACTATCATTTTCTCCAGTCAGATCATAGAACAACAGAACTTATCCCCCCTCTCCAGCTCCGGCTAGGTGCTGTCCATCATCCTGTCTCCATCCCTCCTCCCCAGCCTGACAACCACCACTCCTCTCTTAGCTCTGTAAAATCCGCTTTTCCAGATTCCACATGAGGTCATCTGATCTTTGTCTTGCCGTGCCTGGCTAGTTTCGCTTAGCACAGTGTCCTCCATCTCCTTCTATGTTGTTGCAAATGACAGGTCACCCTTCTTCACATGGCTGATGTCATGTGTTCTTTACCAGTCCCTCAGCTGACGGAGACTTGGTTGTTTTGATTTCTTTGCTGTTTTGAATAGTGTTGCTGCCATAGACAGCAGGCAGATGTCTCTTTAATTTTGTTTCCTCTCCCTATATATACCCAGCCATGGCATTGCTGGGTCACATGGCACTTCTGTTTTCAGTTCTGTTTGTCTGTGTGGCGCTGCAAATCAAACCTAGAATCTCTTGCATGCCAGACAAGTGCTGAGCCACTGGACACTCCGGCTCTATCGGTTGCTGTTTTGATGAACCTGCATAATGTTTTCCATAACGATTGTATCATTTCCCCTTTTCTGTAGGTCATAGACGTGAGTGTGCCCTGGGGCTAGAGTCCAAGCGCTGTGGAGAGTTTTATACTCTGCTTCCTCTCCCAGCATCTCTCTGTCTCCTCTTCCCCTAGGATGAGCCGCTCTTATCCACTGACTTATTTTCTTTGTGCGTGTTCAACAGAACATGACAAGGATTCTCTTCTGCTTCCTTCTTAAGTGACTTCAGCCCACATAGTAAACTTGGTGGAAGAGAGAAACCAGGAAGGAACTAGTTAGAGTCAGATCCGAGAACTTCTGGTCCAAGAAGTATCTGTTGGTTAGTGTGGAGTGGGGAGAAAAGTGGATGAGGACATAGGCACCGAGGAATTGGGTCACTGCCTCTCTGTCACTTCGGCGTCAGCCTCAGCCCCTTTCCCCTGACAAGCTTCATACACGAATCCCATCAGTTTGGGGAAACGAACTGGCATGGCGTCAGCAAGGCCACTTTCTTCCTGCCTTCCTGCCTTCCATCACTTAGGGTGGGCACTAGCAGTAAGATGGTATGCTTCCTGCTAAACGTGTCCGGAACTCTGCCTGGGTTGAAGAAATTCAGCTCAAGGTGCTACAGTGAGGTCTGGCTTGTTTGTAGAATCACTGTCAGGAGGGCAAAGTAGTACAGCCTCTAGAGGGAGGATGCTTGCTGTGTCTGACAGACCACATACACATTTACATAATAGCCCAAGTCATCATCCCAAGGATGCAGATGCACAAATGAAGAAACGTGTGTGTGTAAGGCGAGTTGGGTGCATTTGTAATAGAAACCATTGCAAACTGTCCTGCAGCTCATTCTTTTTTTTTACTTTATTCTTTTTTATTAAATTAATTTATTTTTTAAATGTTCTTTTCACATTCAAGCACTAAGGATAAATCCTGGTCCCACTGCCAGTGGCCTCACAGACTGCCCCAACCACACATCTGTCACCCACATTCAGAGGGCCTACTTCGGTCCTATGCAGGTTCCCCCACTGTCAGTCCAGAGTAAGTGAGTTCCCACTAGCTCAAGTTAGCTGTTTCTGTGGGTGTCCCCATCATGGTCTTGACCCTTTTGCTCACATTATCCGTTGTAAGAGGCGCGCGGGCCTGCTTTTCATTCCGGCGGCCACCCGGCTCCCGCCGCCCAGTGCCTGGCTAGCTTATACCCGAAATAATTACACGGAAACTGTATTTATTGAAGTACTGCCTGGCCCATTAGCTCTAGCCTCTTATTGGCTAACTCTCACATATTTGTTTAACCCATTTCTAATAATCTGTGTGACATCATGAGTCATGGCTTACCGGGGCAGATTCAGCCTGTGTGACCTGGGAGCTTCATGGTGGGCTCTCCCCAACTCTGTCCCCTTCCCAGTATCCTGTTTTCTTTATCCTGTCTATCTAAGTCCTGCCCTATCAGAAGGCCAAGGCAGTTTCTTTATTAACCAATAAAAGCAACCCAAATACAGAAGGACCCTCCTACACCAATTATCACTCCTCTGTCTCTTTGTCTGGTCTCCGGAAGCTTGACCCAGTGTTAGCTGTGGATCTCTGCATCTGCTTCCATCAGCTGCTGGATGAAAGTTCTATGGTGACAATTAAGGTAGTCATCATTCTGATTACAGGGGAAGGCCAGTTCAGGCACCCTCTCCACTATTGCTTAGGGTCTTATCTGGGGTCATCCTTGTGGATTCCTGGGAATTTCCCTGGTGCCCCACTGACCATTCTTAAGAGCATAACTAAAGCTGGGTATGATGGTACACCTGCAATCCCAAAACTTGTGAGGCTGAGGCAGGAGAAGTGCTATGAGTTAGAGTCCAGCCTGTAGTGCACAGAAAAACCTTGTCTCCAAAAGGAGAAAGGTGTGTGTGTGAGTGTGTGTGTGCATGTGCTCACACACACACAATCACAAGTGTCCACATGCATATATGTGCATATACACCCAAATAATAACTTCAAAATAAGAAAATGGTTTCCTATAGGAAGCAGATGAGGGGACAAGAAGTGAGACTTTTTGGTTATCCCTTTTCAGACTGTTTTGATAAAAATACTTACATATTTCAACAATTAAATTAGGTCCAAAAAAAAGTAAATCTGACTAAAACAGAAACACTGACTAATAGAGTAACAATTTCTTTACAAGAAATTAAGTAAAGTTTAAGGCCTCTTTTTATTTTGAGACAAGTATAGACTGGTCTTAAACTTGTAGTAATCCTTCTGCCTCATCCTCAGGAGTGCTTAAATTGTAGGTATGTGTCACTACATCTGGATAACTAAAATATTTTTCACTGTCAATGCTCTGACTCTATATTCCTGGTAGAATATATAGTCTAAGAATTGAGAGAAACTTCAGACTGTACTTCACAGGTATGCTATGATTCATGATATTGATGTCCTGAGTAGAAAACCGTTCCACTTGTTATAGGGCAGAAAGGATGCATATCTGTGCTTGGAACTTAGGTGTCTAAAAGTCAGGGTCTGTGTATGGGAAGAGACAGAGAAGAGCATGGATGGATACGGGGGAAGCACGGGATCCTTTGAGTCTTTGTCTGTTTTGTTGATCTGTCCACCAAAAGCATCCAGAAGCAAAGCTACATCCAGTGCCAGATTTTTATTTATTTGTTCATTTTTATTGCATGCATGTGTGTGTACAAGATGCATGTGGAGAGGGTACATGCGTAAGGGGGTGGTGAGAAAACAACTTTGTGGAGTTCAAAGATAGGATTCAGCTTTCCAGTCTTACACAGCAAGTGCCCTTACCTGCTGAGCCATCTCTGCAGCCCCTGGATTTTTATTTCTAGGTACCACATCCACTATTAGAAGCCAGAGTCACTTGGCTGCTATTGGGTCTGAGTCTGGCCAAGGACAGTGAACTGGGTTGTGCCAGGAAGCTGGAGCATGTGCATGTCGCATGTGCATGTCAAAGAACACAGGAGCCTGTGTACAGGGACTTCACAATGGATGTGAGACACTAAGAAACAAAAAAGAGAAGCCCTGGATGGCGGTGGTGCACGCCTTTAATCCCAGCACTCGGGAGGCAGAGGCAGGTGGATCTCTGTGAGTTTGAGGCCAGCCTGGTCTACAGAATGAGTTTTAGGACAGGCTCCAAAGATACACAGAGAAACCCTGTTTTGAAAAATTAAAAGAGAGAGAGGTTGAGAGAGAGAGAGAGAGAGAGAGAGAGAGAGAGAGAGAGAGAGAGAAGCAACCGTGTCATAAAAAGAACTTCATGAGTCCAGTCTAACAGCTGAAGGGGCAGGGAGGAACAGGAAGGGAAAACTCTTCAGAGAAATTCTGGCAGATGCAGAAGTGCTAGGACTCTTTACATTTTAATTTAGCCTGGCCTGGTGGCTGCCTGGGAGGCTGAGGCAGGAGAATCACAAGTTCAAGGTCTGCCTGGGTAACTTAGAAAGGCCTTGTCTCAAAATGAAAGTATTAAAAAAATGGTTTGTAATTAAGCTTAATGGTAGATTATTTGCCTAGGGCATACGAGGCCCTGGCTCAACCCCTTGCGCCACAAGAAATAAACTTATTTAAACAAGTTTATTTATTTAGCTGGGCATGGTAGCAGATGCCTGCATTCTCAGCCACTTGCAACACCATGGGGCAGTGACTTAGTTAAGGTTTCTATTGCAGACACACCATGACGGCAGCAACTCTTACAAAGGAAAGCATTTAATTGGGGCTGGCTTACAGGTTCAGAGCTTTTGCCCATTATCGTCATGGTGGGAAGCATGGGCATGCAGGGAGACTTGCACAGTGCTGGAGAAGGAGCTGGGATTCTCCATCCAGATGTGCAGGCCACAGGGAGCCACTGGGCCTGGCTTGAGCTTCTCAAACCTCAAAGCCCACTCACCAGTGACACACTTCCTCCCACAAGGCCACACCTGCTCCAACCTCCATACCTAATAGTACGACTCCCTGGTGTCCAAGCATGCAAACACATGAGTCTATGGGAGCCATGACTGTTCAAACCACCACAAGTGGTGAGTTCATGGCCAGTCTGGGCTGTATAGAGAAGTTCTAACTCAAAATGGTTTAAATTTGATTTTTTTTTTTTGAGATAAGGTCTTACTTTGTAGCCCTGGCTGGTTTAGAGCTCACTTTGTAGACCTCAAACTCACAGAGATCCACCTGCTTCTGTCTCCTGAGTGCTGGGATTAAAAGTATGCCTGCCCTTAAGTTTGAATTTTAGTTGAAAAATGATTAAATATGGAATAAACAATGTGATATCTTGATATATACCATAGACTAAGTAAATTAAGATGACATACCCAGGACCACATATTTGTCTTTGCAGTGTTGTGGTATAAGCGCTTCAAGTCTATACTCTCAGTAGTTTTGAAATGTGCTTTATAATTATCTGTAGTCCCCACACTAGGCTGATCACAAGGACTTTTTCCTTCTAACTGAAACTTTGTATCTCTTAGCCAACATCTCCCAACCTGCCCTTTCCTTCGGAATTTCCCCAACAATAAGCCGATTCAGGCTAGGCGCATTAATAGATGATAAAATTATTGAGCAGGAGAGGGGAGCACTATTAGATCAAAGGTTGGTCCCGGCATGCATTGCAGAGTGACTGACTTGACAGAAATTGCTTTTTCACAGTTCTGAAGCAAACCTGGACGCAGGAGAGGGCCACTTCCGGATTAGGCCATATTTCTCCTTCTGTCCCCCTGAGAGGGGCAGGACAGAGGCCATTATGCTCCTTTGTGTCTCTTCTGAAGACGCTAACCCTGTTTACCCGGCTCCTGCCCTCCGGATGTCTCACGCCATCACTTTTGAGGATCTAACGTCTATGAGTTTGAGGCCACAGAAGCACTCAGTCCGTAGTACAGCGGGTCCCCTCACAGACTGCTCTTCACCCAAAGTGGGGGGACCTGTCTTTTCAAGACTTGTCACTTAATGAATAATCAAGCATCCTCAATGGTGGGGACTCCCCACCCCCAGACAGGAAAACTTCCCTGAGCCTTGCAATAGGAATCTTAACCACAGTCTGTGGTCTAGCCAAAACTGCTTAGGCAGATGACAGAGACATCTAAAGCGGGGGCCATGCTAACTGGCAGCCAAGACTCTTCCAAGAAAAAAAGAGAGAGAGAGAATGTCATAAAACATAACATTGGTGGAGGGGGTGCTGACAAGTTGGTTCAGCAGGAAAGAGTGTGAAGCTGGAGACCTGAGTCCATCTCAGGGACATGCAGGGTGGGAAAGGGGACCATTTCTCGAAGTTGTCCCTGACTTCCACATGTGCACGCCCATACACAAAATAAGTAAGTAAATAAAAAGAACATTGTGGCTACAAAAGGCTGAAGGTGGAACCCAGCATAGATTAGAAGAAACGAAAGAAGAGTTGGAGATGTGAGTCATTGATTAAGTGCACTTACTGTTCCCAGCTCCCCTGAAGAACACAGGTTCAGTTCCCGACACCAACCTCAGACGGTGTACAGTCTTCTGTAACCTCAGCTCCAGGGTGTGCAATACCTTCTGACCTCTGTGGGAACTCTTATGCATGTGGCACACATAAACTCACACAAGTACACACACATACGCATACAATAAAAAAATAAATCTTTTAAAATAAGAAAATGAAAGAAATAAAAGAGCAGTCCATCAATACACAATGCATGAATTTTAAATTTTTGTACATGTTTTAAAACTTTGGTATCTGTGTGTATGTGTGCACTCTTGGCATGCATGTGGAAGTCAGAGGACAACTATGGGAGCTGTTTCTGTCCTTGCACCATGTGGGTACCAGGGATCAGACTCAGGCTGTTAGGCTTGGCGGCAAGTATCCTTACCCACTGAGCCATCTCACTGACCCAGTGTATACAGTTTAAAAATTAATTTTATATCTTTATTTCCTTTAGGTAGGTGAATGTTCAGCCTTGCATGAATATCTGTTAATCTTGTGTGTGCCTGGTCCCTGTGGAGGTCAAAAGAGGGTATCAAATTGCCTAGAACAGGAGTCACAGGCAGCTGTGAGCCACTATGCAAGTGCTGGGGATCAAACCTGGGTCCCTCTGCAAGAGCAGCCAGTGCTCTTAACCACTGAGCCAGCTCTCCAGTCCCAGTGTATAAATTTTAATTGCATAGAGTGGGGTGTATATTGCAAAAGACATCCTGGGACAATTGGGAATATTTTAATCTAGATATTAGGTGACATGTAATTATATTTTTCAGATGTGAAAGTGATAATATGATTTATGTGGCAGTATCCTTTTTATGCAAAATATTTAAGGCAGAGTGTTTGTTAGTTATTTTCAAATGTTTCAGCAAAAATCTGTGTGCAAGTACACACACACACACACACACCAACGGAGAAGGCAATGATAACAGTTGGTCTCTACTGAGGACAATGAGGATAAAGACTTCTTCCTTAGCTATGCAGAGCCCAAAGTTCAACCCCAGTGCTACAAGAAAACAAGACAAAAGCAATTGGTGTCTGTATAGGCTATTGTTACAGGGTTTGTGGAGTTTTTGGTTTTGTTTTGTTTTCGTTTTCCGTCAACATTTCAGGTTTGATATATTTAAAAGTTTAAGGGAGAGGCGATCAGAAAGGACCCCTAGATTCCTAGGTTCCTGCCCCCATCTTCCCTAAGCACCCAGCGGGGACTTCCCACACAGTTACTTCCCTTAGGTCCTCCGTCTCACTTCTGTGTCCAGTGAGTAGGCTAGTGGGCCAAGCAATGTGATATGACTTTTCTGTGCCCTGAGGACTAGGGGCTTCACCATTTGAGGAGGGTCACCGGTTGTAAGAGGAAGAACATGCCCACAGACCCAAAGTTGTCGCTGACCTCTTCTGACCCTTCACGTACTCTAATGAGGTAATTCTGAAGGAACCTGCTCTGCCTGCTCAGTGCTTTGGTCACTGGGTTAACTATGGCCTTCCAGACTCTCCCTTGTTGGGGACAGTAGACCTGGTCGGTTGCTCTGTCAGTGACCCAAATCACTGAGGCCACCCCTACCTTCCCAGCCTGGTCCTGGCTCTAGAGAGAGATCCACTCATCTTTCTTTCCCTGGAAACCTTGGGCTGGGCCCAGTGCCACTCAAGGCTCTTTTCACATAGGAAAAGGCTATTGGTCCTGCCTTCAATTCCTCTTCTGTTTTTATGGAGTCTGGGGGAGCAGGAGCCAGGAAGCTGAAAATGGGCAGACAGGGAGGGGCTTGTTCTAGGAGCACAGAGCTAGGAATGAGAGGCTGTGAAATGCTGTCTCCCTGAGCCTTCATGTCCATCACTGTACCATGAAACCAAGTTTAGTCATTCAGAGTCTACATGCTACAACCGGCAGCTAAATCCCACCATCTGTCTGAGATGATCAAAAGAAGGAGACCAGATAGGCTCTGTCTTGGACAGCTACCCTTGGAATGAGAAGTTAAGACAGGTTTTAGGTTCCCACCCCTGAACATCAGTTGGCAAGGACTTGGTATTAATACTTTCCCAGTGACCTGTTGCTGTGAAGAGATGGTCAAGGAAACCCTTAGAAAAGAAAGCATTTATTTGGGGCTGGCTTACAGTTTCATTATAATATTTCATTATTATAAGCTTACTTAGTTCATCATCATTATCATCATGGAAGGGACCATGGTGATACACACGGTGCTAGTCAGTAACTGAGAGCTACATCCTGATCCTCTGGCACAGAGAGAGGAGAGAGAGAGAGAGAAAGAGAGAGAGAGAGAGCGCTAGGCCTATCATGGGCTTTTGAAACCATAAAGCTCACCCCCAGTGACACACTTTCTCCAATAAGGTCAGACCTCCTAATTCTTCCTATCCAAGAGTTCCACTCCCTGGTGACTAAGCAGTCAACTATATGAGCTTATGGGGGCCGTTCTCCCTCAGACCACCACACCCAGCCATGATTGTACTGTGTCAAGAGCTATCAACACTGACTAGAGGTAGAAAAGTCCAAGTCTTCAAAGACTTACTGTCTTCTAGGGGCCACAAATCCCAAGAGACCCATTAGACTGAAATTACCAATGTGCACCACTTTGACCCACAAAAGGTAGTTTCCTATGGTTTGGCCTAAATATCAGTATATTGAATGTTGGAAAATGGGATATATACTTGGTCCTGTGGGTCAGTGGGGTTAGCAACATTTGTGACAGCCTCTCTCTCAGTATGTTTGGCTCTGTGGGTGGTGCACGTGTTATTCAAGTCTTTTTCCAAACTTCCATTGAAATTCTTACATTAACCTTCCTGGAACTGGCCAAAACAGCTTTCCATGGAGAGAAGAAATTGCCGCCCACCTCACAAGACTGCCTCTATGTCCCTAGTACCTGGCTTGATGCTTGAGGATGGAAAAAACTTCAAGGAAAAAGAAACAGACTACTCTTGCCCCTTGCCTATGGCAGAGAGGAGGACACACTCTTAAAGGGGCCCTGGCTAGGCTGGAACTTACTATGTAGCTCATTTGGCCTAGAACTCACAACTATCCTCCTGCCTCTGCCTCTGCCTCCTAAGTGCTGGGATTACAGGTGTGTGCCACCATGCCTGAATAATTATTTATTTTGTGGTACTAGAGATTGAACCTAGAGTCTTGATCGAGCTATATGCCCATCTTTTTTATTTGGGACGGGGTCTCACTAACTTGACCAAATTCCTGTAGCCCATTCTGGCCTTGGACTTTCAACTCTGCTGCCTAAACCTAGAAAGTAGCTGGGGCATAATTTTGAGGGGAAGCAGTTGCCAGGCAGGATCTGAAGGAGTACATAGGACAGGATAGAAGTTGGGCAGAGGGGAGGTGCAGGGGGGGGGCTGTCAAAGCTGGAGGAAGGGCTGTGTAGGGCAGAGGGGAGGCGGGCAAACCTGGAGGAAGGGCTGTGGCTACCTCCTGACTGCAGACACTGAGAGCTTTCCAGTCAGTTGATTTGGCAGGTGAGGGAGGCTGTGTGCGCCCACCCGCTGGCATGCCTCCAGCCTTGTCTAAGGCAGCACCAGTGTCGCAGGCAGGATGGCATCTGGCCTCCACAGCAGCTGGTGTCTACCTGCTCCCCTGGTGCTGAGGACCAGTAGGGTGATTCTGCTGTTCCCTCCTCCCTACTGTCTGTACTACACAGCCTTCTTTGTGGGGAGCACTGGCAGGACATCTGTTAGGATGCGAGGACAGGCACAGCTGGCATCCACACTTCCAGGAGCTGTCTGACCTTGCACAGAGAGGCAGGTCACTGGCTTGGGCCTGAGAAGCAGCTTATTTTGTTGAGCCAAAGCCTGTGAGATAGATGGAGTTAGGGAACTAGTTCATTTTCCTTCTTTGGCAAAGGAGAAAACAGAAACCTAGAGACTTACCCGAGGACACCTGGCTCATTTGAGGCAGAACCAGAGTAAAAATTCAGTTCTTCCCCCTCCAAGTCTGCCACTGAGTATTCAACCCCCACCGCGTCATCACTGAGTGACACTGGTCATCACTGAAGCTCCTTGGTCCCAGGGTCTCTTCTCATGTAACAGAGAGAACTGTTCCTGTATGTTAGACACAGGTGTGCCACACCATGAGATCATGTGCTAGGAGCACTTTGGAAGAAAGATGCTGGAAGCCAGGAGGCCGCTGTGCTATTGACAGAGGAAATGCAGAGCAGTGCTCTTGGGAGCACCACTCTCATCCACACAGCTTTCCTCTTTGCAGCTCTGCATAGAGTGGGGCCGCCTGGAGTTGGAAGAGGCTAGCCGATCTTGTGGGGAAGCAGAAGTCACCGCAAGGGTGAGCAGAACCTTCCTTCTCCTGCCTGCGTGTCCCTGGGCCTGCCTTTTCCTTGGTGCCGGCTCCCTGAGAGGTCAAAGGAGGTGCAAAGAGAAAACCATGGGATCTCTACTTCTTCCAGGGCAGATGGCTAAGCCAGATGAGCCTATGGGCTCTGATTTGGGGATCTAAGAGCCAACGAGCAGGGTCTCTATAGCATGATAGTGTATGCTGGGTTCGTAGATGGAACGGATCAGTCATTCAGTGAACAAACAGGAAGTGACTGCAAACCATATTCTAGCTGCTATGTTTGGGGTGGGAAAGTGGTATCCAGGAGACAGGAAGGGCCCAGAGTGGCAGACCTGAGGCTCAGAGAAGCTTTTTCTGAAACAGGTACCTGTGGCAGTGTTCTAGGGAATTTGCCTGCTTCCCTACAAGGGACTTCAGCTAAGGAACCTCTGAGCTGGGAGGGGGTGAAGACATCACTGCTGGCAGCCTTGGGGTTACCAGTGAGCTGTGGCTTTAGGGTAAAAGACTCGTTCCTGTTACTTGATAAAAGAAGCTGCACTGGATTAAGGTACGGTGCTAAAAACCCAGATTCACTCCTCTGGTGACATCGCAGCCTTGCCTGATGTTATATGCCTGCATCCAGAGCCCCCAGCTTAGATGGAGGCAAAGACGCTACGTCACTGGGATAGCCAGACAGGATCCGAATGGCACCCAGGGGTAGAACCATAAACTTACAAGAAACCCTCTTCTTTCTTCACTCCTCCTTCCTTCACACTTCGATTCCTCCACCCTCTTTTCAGAGGCAGCAGCTTCAGCTTTCAGATGGCCCCGGCTGTATACACGTTCATTGAGCCTCTGGAGTGCATGCATGCCATCTTTCCTTGTGTGTACACGTTCATTGAGCCTCTGGAGTGCATGCATGCCATCTTTCCTTGTGTGTACACGTTCATTGAGCCTCTGGAGTGCATGCATGCCATCTTTCCTTGTGTGTACACGTTCATTGAGCCTCTGGAGTGCATGCATGCCATCTTTCCTTGTGTATACACGTTCATTGAGCCTCTGGAGTGCATGCATGCCATCTTTCCTTGTGTATACACGTTCATTGAGCCTCTGGAGTGCATGCATGTCATCTTTCCTTGTGTGCCCAGTAGTGCTGTGACAGCCAAATGAGGTATGAGGAAGAGCCCTGGCAAATGAGAAAGTGCTGCGCATCTGCAGGGCTTACTGCACTTGCTCCTCCCTCCCCATTTCACCCCCTTCTCTCCACTGCCCAGCTCTCTGTGCCCCCCCCAGCATCCTTACTGTGCTGCTGACAGTGTGTCCTCTGCCCTTGCCTAGACAAATCCTAAGGCAACATCTGTTGTATCTTAAAACAAGCAAAAAACAAACAAAAACAGCAGTGGGCACAATAATCCCAGCTAATTTATCAATTGTGTGTTCGGTATCTAACTTGGAATATCTTATTCAATATTCCCCCATCTTACAAAGAGATCAATATCAGGAGTCTTCATTTTACAGATTAATGAAGGGTTTTCTAAAACAAGGCTGAGAAGCAGCCTTAGTCTGACGTGCTTATTAGATTCCCTCTTTCTGTTGCTGCGTGGTTGACTACTTGACAAGAGCATAGAGAGACTCAAGGGCATCTATTGAATGTTGACTGAGAACCAGCTTCTCTCTTATTATGTCTCAACAGCCATCTTCTGAGACAGGTATAGGATTTGTCTTCCTGCATTTGGAAGCTCACTCAAAAGAGCGGGAGGAGGAAGAACAGAGGGGCTTTATTAGGAGATTGTGGGGAAATGTTGCAGGACTTGGCCGTGGTCAGGCCAGGCCTTCTCCCTAGGCCTTGGAGCGCTCCATTCCCAGCAGGCTCCCTCCTCTCCCTTCCACTCTGTGCACAAAGGCTCAGTCTAGATCTCTCAATAAATTAGCTCAGACTCTCAGTCCAAAAGATGCTGGTTCCAGCTGAGCTCTGATGTCTTCCCATTGTCTGGGGCCTTCTGGAGGTGTGAAGCTCATTCAGACATGGCTCCCCAGTCCTGTATTGTCCAGAGGCCATCTGGCTGGTTAGCGTTGGGGCACATCTTTGACCCAGGCCTCTCCGACATAAACCTGTGCCTTTTCTACTCAGGGCAGCCTGCTGGACGAAGTTATTTGACTCTGATTCTCCTGAAGCATTTTTCCTTTTCCCCACCCTCTTTGCTACTGGGGATTGAACCTCGGGTCTTGCCCACACTGGGCAAGTGCTGTATCAGTAAGATACATCCTCGGCCCTGACTCTCCCGTGTGTGTTCCGTTAGTCGTTTTTGTTCAGTGATGTCTTCCAAGCGTGTAATAACTACTTGATAAAAGGCTGCCACGGGGCTGCAGTGTAGCTCTGGGATAGGACATTCATCAAGTTCTCACGAAAGCCAGAGTTTTATCTATCTACAAAATGACAAAAACAAAACAAAAATACAGGAGAAAAAAAAACCCCAGTTTACAGCTTTCATCTGGGAAACTTGACCTCTGAATTCTCCAAACTCGGAGGGAGAGGGGTTATTTTGTAAACCTTGAAAAATGGTCTCTGAAGGAAGTGAAACAGTCCTGTGGCTTGCTTCTGGTCCCTAACTTTCATGGGGAAATCTTAGGGACCATCTCTTAATGTGGAAAAGTCTAGAGGGCAGTATGATCTCTGTTTCCTTTTTTGATGCATCTTCCCTAGGATGTTAGCTATGTGAGGAAAGCCAGTGAAGGGGGATTTCCCCTAACACTGAAAAATCCATTCACTGGGATTAGGAAATAGGCTACAGAGGTCCTGTGTGGAAAGGGAAAGAATGCTAATTTCCACTGGTTTGCAGCCCAAAGGCAGAGTTAACCAGATCTTTTATCCCCTCTGATACCTTACTTTATAGCAGTTTCCTGCATCCCAGCTCACCCAGGCTGTATTCATCCCAGCAGGCATTTACTGCATGAAAGTACAGGCTTAGGGAGTCAGGTGGAACTATGCTTCTGGCCAGTTCTGTGACCATGTGCAAGTTAATGAATGGTGTACTCTAAGGGCCTGGCCCATAGTAGGTGCAAAAGAGATCTTAGTTTTCCTTCTTCTGTCCCTTCATTTCTCCCCTCTCCGTCTATCCAGGCATCTGTCTTGGTCCATTATCTCCCAATAACTAAGATGTTCCCCACCTGCATCTCTCCAGCAAAGCCCTTCAGGGAGTGGACCAGGGCTCTATCATTTCCATGTCATAAGTTTGCTTCTTGGTGCCAACGCTAGGGTTTTGCTTGGCACTTGAGCAATGGGAATCCTGGCAAGATAAGGCAGCACTTTGCTGTGTTTGTTCTTGCCCTACGTTTCTCTTACCATAAGAGAGAACGCTGGGAAAACGCTTGTCCATAGAGGGATTCAAACTAGGTGGCAATATTCTTTTTAGAAACTGTGACGAACCAAGAGAATCATCACTATTTGGTCACCCATGTCAACTGCCAGCTGCTACTGGAATTGAGCAGACCACTGGGTAAATGGGCAGGAGGGTCTAGGCTGGAACCTCCCTTGCTTTCTCTAGACATTTTAGCCAGAATGCAGCAGCCACCGGGTCAAGGTAATGCATGAACCACTTTTGCCTTCCTTGCCCTGGAAGGGGCTTGGCATTGAGTGCATCTTGCCCTCGCTTCCTGTGGATCGCTCCAGTGCTCTGGGCTCTGAGTGGAGGAGTCTACAGCCTTCTCTCAGTCCATGAGGATAGCATCGGGTGGCACACACTGGGAGATGCTCTCAGAGGAAGTGACTTACAGATGTGGATGGGAATATTAGCTGAGAGTTCCCAGGCTATTGCAATGTAGTGGCTGCCGTACAGCGTTTGCACCGAGCTCACTAGCTGGCCTGGGAACTACTTAGAAGGAGTGATGCTTTAGTGATCCCTGTGTAGCCGTATTAAATACAGCACATTGCCTCACTGTGATGATCAGTGAAGGATTCGTGGATGAATGGACAGATGAATTAAATAAAAACTTTCTTTAAAACTGAGTCGATACCATAGTAAATTTACTCAGTTCCTTTCCAGAGCCAGAATCCCTCCTCAGGAGTACACCATCCCATGCCTGAGTGATTAATGGCAAAGGCCCCCTAATGACAGACGGGAGGGGGGTCTAGAGCAGGGTTACTTACACTTTTTCCAGCTCTGACCCCTTTTGCCCAAGAAATTTTCACATTTTATATAGGTACGTAAAATAAGTATGTAAATCAAACAGTTAACCAATAATAAATAATGAAGAGATTTATTTTAAAAACAACCCTTTGGTTGGTATACTTACAATTTTACCATTTATGAAAAACAAAGGCAAATTTGCATGCTAATGAGATATGCTTGCTTATTTTTAGATGAAGAATTAAATCTTGGCTGCTGATTTGGTACTAGAGGACATAGAACATCTTCAATGGTTTCAGAACTGACTAATGTTTTGATTTTATAATTGTCAATTCTGAGAACACTGCCTCTTATAAATACAACGCACAAAATGGCAGAAGTGTGTTTAGAGACGTCTCAGAAATTGTTGTCAAATCTTCCTAAGCACAAACAAAATTCAACTTACCTACTTTTTTTAAAATGCTTTCTCATTTACTTATTTTGTGTCTGTGCTGAAGACATGGGGTCTCTTGCCACAGTGCAAGTCTGGACACCAGAGGGCAACTTGGGGCAGTCTGTCCTTCCACCGTGTGGATCCTGTGATCAAACTCAGAACACCAGGTTTGGCAGCAACCCTTACAAACCCAGTCATTTCCTTGGCCCACAACAGTCTTTTGGGGTTTGGGTTTTGTTTGTTTGTTTTGTTTTGAAACTCAAGTCAGCAAGTCAAACAACAGTTTTTAAAATCAAACATTTTGTTAGTTTGAGACCAGCCTGGTCCTAGTTTCAAAACAGCTAGTGCTACATCATAGAGAGACCCTGCCTCAAAAAACAAAATAAAATACAATATTCTTGTTTGTTCGTTTGTTTTCTTTTTTGTTGTTGTTGTTGTTGTTTGTTTGTTTTTGAGAAAGAGTCTCTCTACATAGCCCTGGCTGTCCTGGAACTCACTGTGTAGACTGGACTGGCTCAAACTTGGATCTGTCGCCTCTAGGGTACTGGGTTTAAAAGTTTGCACACCAACATGCCCTGGCTAAAATGGAACATTCTAATAATATAGTCCCAAAATGTACTAACTTGATGGGTCTGAAACATTAAAATCTTTATCTTCTATAATTAAACCATTATGTTTCTATAAGAGGGAGAAACTTAGTATGTACACTACAAACATTGCAATCACAACATACAGTAGCCTGAAATCTGAGCCAAGGTATTTCGTATAGTGTTCCCTGGCTGTTGCATATGACCTCATACATGGTACAGAGTGCTTTCTCTGTGTGTTAAGAACCAAGGCTACAGTGAAGTCCCACAATACAACACGGGTGGCCGCCACCAGAACCCCCCTAGAAATACATTTGATTTTGTACTAATTCTGGGTCATTGCTGTTGCCAGATTTTTCAAGAAGCTCACATCCAACCGCTTAGCCCCATTGTGTAGCAACAAATCACTGAGAATCTGGGCTCCAGAGGAGCTGACTTTAGAGCGGCCATTAGGAGACCAGGCTCTGAGTCATTTGAGTTGCTCCCTGGCCTCTGAACTCATGTAAACTTCCCAGTCTTCAATGTGTTCATAGCTAAAATAAAGTTAGTGCTGGATTTACTTCAAGGACATTTCAACTCCCAAATTCTCTGCTTCCTCCTACCCTAACAACCCTGCAGATTAATTATAGCTGGTTACCAAAAATTAAAAGAAGATTTCACATAGATCTAAATTTCTTGTCCCCCACCCCCCACCCCAACCCAGAAGCCAGGAGGATGTTAGCCTACCTTTCTTCCATGGCAAGGATCAGCAGGAGCTAGGTTACCTCTGCCTTGTTCTGACGGGCAATGGGCATGAAGCTTCTCCAGGCTGTGTCTCCTCTTCTCTTGCTGAAGGCTTGGTCTTGCTTCACTCAGTTTTCTACCTGATCTCAGAAACCATTCGAATGTGCGGACATAGGATGAGAAAAATAACTAACTCTGAGGGGTGAAAACAAGGAGGCACAGAACAGGGTGTTGGCCTGCAAATCTGCCCTTGCCACAGAGACTGGGGGAGTCGTCTTTTGAAGAGAGTGACAGTTTTTGTTGATTTCTAAGTATCTTCTAATGTGAATGGTGTATTTTTAGAAAAGTGATTTTTTTTTTTAAGATAGGGTCTCCTATCTCAGGGTAGCATTGAGCCAAAATGTTATTTTTAAGGATGTTTACTTTTTCTCTGAGAATAACAGTAATATATAGATATCTAGCATTTTCTGGGGGTTACTATCACCCACCAAGACAGGTATTAAGTGTCATGACCTCATTGTTTCCTCTACAAGGAAGGTGTTGTGCCCATCCTCCCTCTCAAAGAGACACCAAAGCAAACATAAAATAACGCTTTATCCAAGTTCCCCCTGAGCACTAAGTGAAAGCTTTGGACTCCATAGTCTGAGTTCTGTTCTGCTTCTCTCAGGATTATTCTAGAAAATTTGGGGGGGGGGCTGAAAGGAATATTTATAATAAATTCAATTTATAGTTATTAATGTGTTTATATATTTCTTTCATTCTTTTAAATGTATGTGCAGAGATAGACAGACAGAGATACTCTGATTCTGTTGCCCAGGCTAGCTTCCTACTTCTGAGCTTAAGTAATTCTCCTTCCTTAACAGCCCCCTGAGTAGCCTGGGCTACAGGCACACACCCTCCACCTAGGTTAGTATATTCATTTTAAAAACAAATTTGGGACGTGTTAAGTATTGAGTTCCTGACTTAAACATTTCCCTACTTGACAATATAGTGAGCATTGGTCATACATCAGAAGGAACTGGTTACATGTTCCAACAGAAGCAAATAGAAGGGAAAGAGCAATGTGATCCTACAAAAGGAAATATAGAGACTGAGGCCCTCGGCCCATGCTTTGAGAGCTATGATCTGGAGCCAGCCCGGCAGGGTGTGGAGTCTGAGCTGTGATGACAGGTCAGAGAGGCAGGAAGGCTTTAGGGGAGTTTCTTACTCAGCCTGGGTCCCACATGAAGGTGTGAGATGAGCAGACCAACTTGTGTTTGAAGTGGGAGTTAGGAAGGCAACGCGGCTCCTGTCCAGGCTCAGCTCAAGGCCAGGCGTTGTCGCAGAAGAGCATCCTAAATAAAGCCCCTATAAACTTGTGAGTCCATTTACTTGCTGATGACCAAGACTGACCCCTCCTGCAGGGTTGGGCTCTCACTGTGGCTCCTGGTTGGCAAGAACGATGAGGTTTTTCTGCCTTCATTCTGTTACATGCTCATGTATAAAGACAAGCTAAGTATACTTTATCTGCAGCTATATTTTTAAAGAAAAGAAACTTTAAAATATCATCCAAGAATAGAGCAGGGAGAGACAGAGAAAAAAGAATTAGAAAAAAACAAAACAAAACAAAGGGGCTGTCTACATCAAATGGATAATAAGCAAATGTGTGGCCCAAAACAAAGATGAAGTTCAATGTATATGGTGGGGACAGAGAGGCCCCATGACACTCTAAAGCAGTTAGGATAGTTTGGAATCAGTCTGGACGCCAACCTATTGGAGCTTGTACCAAATGGTTTCTGTAAACTTAAGAGCACTAAAGAACCTCTGTGGCCTCTATGGCAGACACAGGCCATCCAAAGAACGCTGGTGTGTTCCATGAGGAACCATGGATTGGATCACGAAGTCTTGGGTTTGTTCAACAGCTGTTGTATGACTCTGTGTAAACTTTGGGTCAGTGTGCCCAAAATCTGTCCCTGGCCAGTAGAACGGCTTAACTCTTTCATCTTCCTCCTTTCTGGGCATCTTTGGAAGATAGATAAGAAGATGGGGGGACATGTTTGGGTTTCCATGAGTATAGAAGAATCTTAATTATTGCATTAATTCACTCAGTACCTCTTGCAGCAACATACAAGAGAACAGAACATGTCACTTAACTCTAAAGCCTGCCTTTTGTCTTTTTAAAGTGTCAGATAATATAATTCTGAATACCTTACAGTGTTGTTACAATTATCCCATAGGACAAGAAATGGGAATGCACCTTGTATGCCATTAGAATGCCACAGGTGTGCAGGTGATTGCTTTGAAGGCTGGACTGAGGGAGCCTGGCCAGTGACTGTCCTGGGCTCCCTATTCCCCAGCTTAGCAGGTCCTGGAAGTTGAATGCCTCCCACTCCCCAGCAGAGTGCACCTTCTTGATCTATAGGTGAGAGAGTGTGTCTCAGTGGAACCTACTCAAAGTGGGGGAGAAACCTGGGAATCCTGGGGGACAACAGGGAATCTGGGGACTGAATTCCACTCTTGACCTTGCCACTAGCTAGAGTAAGCCACTTGACCTCTGAGCCCCCTTTGTCATCTGCTTCTGACCAAGAAGAATTGTTGCGATAATCTAGAGTATGAAAGCTAAACTGACATGCTCTGGGAAGTCAAAAACACTCCGATTTGCAGGCAGATTTTTTTTTTCTTTTTTAATTAGATTGCAAAAATTGAGATCACAGAAACTGGTGGTCCCCACTGGTAACCAAGAAGGATAGTTAGTTTCCACTCTGGGGTCTCAGGCTCTCCACATGCCCAGGGGGTGCTGTCCAGTTTGCCTGGCTTCCCCCTCCTCCTCTCCCCTCCTCCCCCCCCCCCGCTCCCCACCCTCCCCCGGCTGCTGAGAGGGGTCTTGGGGTGTCTTTTCTACCCAGTGCTGTCTTCCAAGCTCAGAGTCACCCTGGTTTTTAGCCCCATTCTCTGATTTCAGGCATCCCTTGTGTAGATTAAGCATGTGCGCGGTGCAAAGTGCCGAACTGTCTTCCCACGGGTCTTGGGGCCTGCTTTGGGGCCTTCCATTGAAAACCTTGTTAGAGCCACCGCCATCAGGTCAGGTTTTGTTTAAGGTTTGTTCAGGTAAGACGAAAGTGGGGCGGGGCCTCCCCTGAGTTTGGTGGACGAAGGACAGGGAGGGAGGGGCATGGGCCATTAGGTTAGCTACTCTCTTGTGAGTCACAGGTCCCCTTCTTGAGCAATCGCTGCTACCAGGGTGGAGCTAGTCTCGTTATTTTGGGTTTCTGGGCTGAGCCAGGCCTCAGGGGCTTTAGGCCTGTGTTTCCCCAGCTGCTCACCAACCTCAGCAGTGCTGGGAGCCAGCTGTGTCGGGCGCCTGCGGCGGAGGGCGGGGAGTGGCAGGTCCAGACACTGCGCGCCCAGGGCAAGGGCGGCAGTGAGGTCCGTTTAGGGCAAGTCTCCCGCACCAGTCAGTGCACCCCGACTCTGGAGCCCACAGCTACCACTCCTGGCTGGGTGGGATGATCTCCATTTAGAACCCAACAAGTCTGGCCTGGAAGGGTGTTGGGTTCTGCCCTAGGTTGTTTTATTGTGGGTCCCAGAGGAGACATACACACTCAGGCATGTAGGGATAACTGCGCCTCCTTCCTTTGAGAAATGTAATGACTCTCGACAGTCCCCACCCAAAGAGGGAGCCCAGGCCTCTGCAGTTCGCAGCACCTTCAATACCTCTAACTCAGTAATGGAGAACTTCTGCTCCGCTTGCCTTGACTATGCCATCTCCTGCCCACATCGAGCTCTAGTGAGTTCTTTCATTGTTAGGCTGCAGGAGTTGATGTCCGAGGGCCTCGTCAAGGTTGGTAGCTCTGACCATGCAAGTAGAAAGTGCCCCCTTTTTCTCCCCCTCCCCACTTCCTCCCTCCCTTCTTTGTCCCCCCCCAACATGCACTTGAGAATCCTACTATATACACCAAGCTGACCTGAAGCTCCCTGTGAATTATTGAATTTACAATCCTGCTTATGCCTCCTGAGAGCTGAATGTTCCTGTCTCTTCCTGCTCTGCATGTGTTTCCCTGATTGCCAATGAGGTTGAGCAGCAGAGAGACGCAGACCAGACTCGCAGAAATGGCAGATAATCAGCGTTGGCAGGGTAGTGAAGGAGTGGTGAAGAGACAGGAAACCCAGCTGGCCAGGCAGATATGATAATGGGCCAAACAGAATAAAGGAAATTTATTATTATTATTTTATTGAATTTTAGAGACACTATCTCACTCTGTAGCCCAGGTTGACCTTGAACTCATGGTAATCCTCCTGCCCCAGCTTTTAATACTGGCATTACTAAAATGAGCCACCATACCTGCAACATTTATTTTTTATGACCCTTTCCACTTTAAGGGTGCTGAGGATTGAAACCCAAAGCAAGTGCTATACCTCAGAGCTACAATCCTGGGCTCTAAGAAATTAACATTTAATGCGCAGTTTAAATAGTGTAGTAGAGCTAAAGACAAAATTTGTGAATAAGATTATTTTTCTGGAGTACTACACAGCAGAAAAAAATAATGACATCTTGAAATTTGTGGGCAAATGGATGGATCTAAAAAATCATACTGAGTGAGGTAACCCAGACGCAGAAAGACAAATATCATATGTTCTCACTCATAAGTGGCTTTTAGACATAAAACAAAGAAAAACCAGCGTACAATTCACAATCCCAGAGAATCTAGACAACAAAGAGGACCCTAAGAGAGACATGCAAGGATCTAATCTACATGGGACGTAGAAAAAGACAAGATCACCTGAGTAAATCAGGAGCATGGGGACCATGGGAGAGGGTAAAAGGGGAGAAGAGAGGAAGGAGGGGAGCAGAGAAAAATGTAGCGCTCAATAAAAACAATAAAAAAATAACAAAGTACTAGGATCACATGTCGACCACAGCCATGCTTATAGAGCGGAATATCCTTTGACCCCCACCCCGTCAGGTATGGAAGACCATGTGTCCTAAAATCAACTGTTCTTTGGCTCAGGCTGAGAAGTAACTCAGGCACTCAAAGATGAGCCCTTTGAGCAGCTTCAGCCTTTGGGGACAAATGGTCTCAGAGTGAATGGGGTGGTGACAGTAGACTGGCCGTGCATTTTTCCACTTCAGTACTTCTTAATACTTCATTGAGAAATAATTTAAAAATGATACTTGTGTAGCACACTAAAATGCATATTATTCAAAGTGTCCTTATAAATGATAATATTTTTATTATTACATAGTTTACAACTATGGAGATAAAAATAGTATTTCTTTTTAAAAAAGATTTTTCTGAAGAAATGAATATAGAAGATGAAAAAGATGAAGACTAAAAAAACCATTTCCATATGGAAGAAATATAGAGGGTTAGAAAATAGATCCAAATTGGCAAGGCTTTTTTTTTTTTTTTGTAAAAGGCCATAAGGTAAATATTTTAGGACTTGTGGCCCTATGGTCTCTTCATAATGACTAGTTGTGCAATTGTGGTGTGGAAGAAGTCACAGAGGATGTTTAAATGGTAGTTGTGGCTTTGTGTCAATAAAGCTTTATTTACAAAAACAGGCAGCCCTCCCTTCTTGGCCATGTGCTATGATCTGCTAGCACCTAGAGACGATCCTGATATAGTTGAAGACACAATGCTCAAAAATTGATGATATTATATATATAATTTATCTCAAGGGACGGGTTAAATTTGTTCATGGACACAGCATAATTGAAACTGCAAAAGGAAAGACCCACCCCATGTACTGCTTTGACGGGAACAAATAGTGACAGCTGCTTTCTTGAAAGCTAGAAGACAGTGAAGACAATTGCTAACCCAGAATTCCATCCTCCGTAAAAAACCTTTTCCTGAATAGGGGCCGGGGTAAAGTCTTTTGGAGACAGATGAGAACAGGTTTCTACCAATTAGACTCCCCCCCAAAACACACACACTGAAGAAACTTCTACAGAACATAGTTCAAGAAGAAAAATTACCTAAAAAGAAGATCTAAAATGCCAGAAAAAGTGATCAGCTGAAGAAACGGTAAGCACAGAGCTAAATCTAAGCGTTGGTGGCAAAGACAATAAAGATAATGTCTAGCGTGTGGGGATAAAAAAAAGAAAATGAAGTCATAATTGACAGTAAAGACAATAAAGATAACAATGTCTAGTGTGTCAGGATAAAACATGAAGTTGTAATTACAGTCTATAGACAGGAAGCTGAGTTGAACTGTTGGGAGATCCTTGTATAATTCAGGAAGAGTTTGAAGATGCTATCAGCTACAGGCTAAGGGTTTAAGGTGAGAAATGGAGAGGGGGCTCAGCAGGTAAACACTTGCCTAGCAAGCCCATCCATCATAGTTTAATCCACAGGACCCCAATGAACTGACTTCCGGGAGTTGTCCTCCAACCTCCACACACATGCCGTGGCACATGTGTGCCCCCCCACAATGAAATGAAAAATTTTGTAAATGCTTTTTTAAAAAATCTAAATGAAAACTGCACCTTGAAAAAGGAAACACAAATGAAGACTGTAAATGTGGCAGTTAAAAAACAAACAGTTAAACCTTGAGGCTGGAGAGATGGCTCAGCAGTTAAGAGCACTCGCGGCTCTCGTGGAAGACTCAGGTCCGGTTCCTGGCACTCATGCTGTAGCTTGCAGTCATCTGGAACTCCAGTTCCAGAGGGTCAGCTTCGATCCTCCACAGGCAGTGCACACACAGTGCACAGGCACACACGCAGGCACAACACTCGCACAGATGAAATAAAATATGCTAAGGCTCTGATCCAAAAGAAAAAACAATTATAACCATTTCTGGGGTAGCTGCTATACTAGTCATTTTAATCACTAATATTCATAATGTCGTGTAATATACCTAATAGTGTAGGCATCAAACACGATAGCATCTATTACTATACTGAAGCCAAGGCTGTGAACTTGGATGGGAACTCACTCTGATTTTAGAAGGAATTAAGTGGGCATGAGCACATTCCTGCCTGAAAGTTTGCAAGCAGGGACTCTGGAAAGGATGTGATGGGGTGTGAGGGGGGAGAGCGCAGTGTGCCTCTCCGCCTGCCGAGGAACTTAGCGGCTGTTGCAGAGTGCTTTCCTGCAGAAATAAGTCCAACTCCAGTGATGCTTGGCACATGACAGGGCTCCACGTTACGTGATCGCTGGGTGGTGGATGTTGGTGGGGGAACTTATCCAAAATCAGAGCTTGGGTTCCAATCCAGGTCATTAGAATTCAACAGAAATCCCTTTCCTTCTACCACATGGTATATAGTTTTTCTTCACCTCTGACTGAAGTAGGCTCCAGACCCAACAAGTGAAATGGACAAATCAGTCAAGCACAGGGCTGGGGACGTAATTCAAGGATAGAGCCCACATTTAGCATGCTTAAGGCCCTGGGTTTGATCTCCAACACCACCAAGCAATAGCACCAGCTTACCTCCCTCCACGTGTGTGTGTGCGTGCGTGCATGTGTGCGTGCACGCATGTGTTTATTTTCCATGTCCAAACTTCAGAGCCAGAGACTCTAACTATACCAAGGTCAAACAGGTAGTGCTGATGGCTCTGGAATCTGGGCCAGCCGCACACAGACTGCCTGTGCCCTTGACCACTACACAATACTTGGGAAAGAGTCTCCATGGCTAGAAAATATCTCACAGGTAAGATCGTTGGAGGAAATGTGGGTTTTTTTGGTCAACCTTGGATGTGGATTCTGGATCTGTTCCTTTCTGTGTGTTCCTAGACAAGTGTCTAGCAGTTTTCTCCTTGTAAAATTGAAGTGGTAGCACCCTCTTTCCCAAGGCTGTTGGGGATCCAGTGAGATAATGGAGGAGATGCTTAAAAGCCTAGAGAATCTCTGCCTTGAGGCGGGAAGGCCTCACTCATCCTTAGTCTGCTCAGGTCTGTGTACTCTGAGTAGTCGGTAGGGTGACTTTGGAAGTGAGAGGAGATGAAGCCTGGCTTTTTCCTCCTGTTCCTTCAGAAGGTGATTGGTCGCTTTTCTTTTCTTCTTCCTCCTCCTCCTCCTTCCTCTTCCTTCTTTCTTCGAGACAGGATTTCTCTGTGAAAACTGCTTGAACTCACTCCATAGATCAGGCTGGCCTTGAACTCAGAGATCTGCCTGTCTCTGCCTCCCTGAGTGCTGGGATTGAAGGCGTGTGCCACCACCACCTGGCTGATTGGTCACCTTCTTGCTCAGCATCACCATCTTCCACCATCTTTGTATTTAGAAAGTCCTGTCTGTTTCTCCCCTCCATGGCTGGATCACCCAGCCTCACCAGGTCACCTCTGTGCTGTTGTTTACTAAGCCCTTCTTGGTCTCCCAGCCTGAGCACGACAGAGGCCACTGTCTGTGGTGATTGTCCTTTGTAGTTCTGGCCTTTTACCTCTAGGATCATGGTGGGCCCAAGCCCTGAACTGAGCTCCGCACTACCCACATACACAACATGTCCTCAACAGTGCTGCTCTTGTATTTGCTTTCTTTCCTTCTGAAGTTGGTGTGTGTGTATATCTCTGTGTGTGGTGAACTATATAAAGCATGAAACTTACCCTTTTCTCTGGCATTAAGGACAGCCACACTGTTGTGCAACCATGACTACCCTCATCCCCAGAATTTTTCTTCCACTCAGTAGAAACTGTTCCCACTGAACAATGCCGGCACCTTCTCCCTCACCCCAACCCTTGGTAATCTGTGCTCTCCTTCCTGTCTCTAGGCTAGGTCCCTCATATGAATAGAATCCACAGTATTTGTCCTTTTGTGTCTGCCTTATTTCGCTTAGTATCATGGTTTTGAGGCTCTGTATTGCAATGTGTCAGAGTTTCCTTCCTTGAATAACAGAATAAGAGTTCTATTGTGTGCGTGTGCGGTTCATTGTGTTTACCCATTCCTCAGCAGCTGGGCTCTCCTCGACAGACTCTAGCTGTAGCACAATCTGCAGTAATTTAGAAGCAAGAGATTAGGGGCCTGCTCTGCAGATGGTGAGGGTAGGTGTAAAACCTACCTAAGTTTCACCTACCAGAGATCTCTTTACTTTTTTTTCTTTCTTTTTTCTTGTTTTTTCCTTTTTGTTTTTTTTGTTTTGTTTTGTTTTGTTTTCCTAGACAGAGTCTCACTATATAACTGTGGCTGTCCTAGAACTCACTATGTAGACCAGGCTGGCCTTAAACTCACAGAGATCTGCCTTTTCCTCCTAAGTGCTGAGATTAAAGGTGATCTCCACTACGCCTGACTCCAGAGATCTCTTTTCAACAAAGTGCATGACATCACATAGGCCCAGGGGAGCTACTTAGAGAGAAGTGGTTGCCTGAGACCTCAACCTTGCTTTAGCTTGCCTGTCCCAGGAAACATGCCTGCTGGCAGCCCAGGGATCATGTTTTCTAGAGTCTAGGGACTCCACAACATCTGGGTTTTTTGTTTTTATTTCCTCCTCACTTCTTCCCCTTGTCTGCCTTTATCATATCAAGCTCCACACTGGCTTCAGTGCCTCTAGAATTCCTGTGTGCACACTGTACTATTAGCACAGGCTCTCTTTGTATGGTGTGCCATGGCCCCTTCATTCAGACTTCTCCAGACTGGGAGTTCCCTAAGGAAGAGAGCCCTCTCACTTTCTTCCCCCACTCTTCCTCTGTAGCTCTCCCTTTTACACCCCACCCCCAGTGCACCAGTAACTGCACAGCCTCTATCTAGACCACAATCTGTACCCTTAAGGTGTCCGTGGCCAATGATGCTGATGACTCACAGACATCACACATACACTCAGCATGTCTCACAGTCACCTCTGGGAGGAAGTCAGAGAAACCTATACTAATCCTCTGAGCTCACCAGGACAGGAATCCCCCAGCTCCCATGTACTGTCTAAAACACCCTTTTCTTATGCACCACTCCCCTTTTCTAATGCACCACTCCCCTTTTCTAATGCACCACTCCCCTTTTCTAATGCACCACTCCCCTTTTCTAATGCACCACTCCCCTTTTCTAATGCGCCACTCCCCTTTTCTAATGCGCCACTCCTCTTTTCTAATGCGCCACTCCTCTTTTCTAATGCACCACTCCTCTTTTCTTATGCACCACTCCTCTTTTCTAATGCGCCACTCCCCTTTTCTAATGCGCCACTCCCCTTTTCTAAAGCACCACTCCCCTTTTCTAATGCGCCACTCCCCTTTTCTAATGCACCACTCCCCTTTTCT